>MU011983.1:31887-109546 GCA_011074415.1 Stictonetta naevosa
GCAGTCCTTGGCCTGTGGTCCCTGTCCTTGAGCTATGCACTGGACAGCGCTGGAAGATGCTGCTCTCCCACACCATAGTAATACCTCTTCCTGTTGCTCAGCTGCATTTATTTTACTTAGAAGCTGTTTCACCTTTGCTGTTCTCCAAGCAGCCCTTCCCAAGCCCTCAAGGCAATCAGGTCACCCTGCTTTCTGTACCTCACCACTGACTCCTCTCTCCTGCAGGTCTCCCGGCATGGTCTATCTATACAGTTCTGGATGGTAAGTGCTGGGTGAACTCTAAACTGCTCAGCGTTGTCATCCCCTGACTTTCTGAATTTGTCACTCTCCCAGAGGTGTTCCCCAGGGGTCTGTGTTGCAGCCCATCCTCTTTAATATCTTCATTGATGATTTGGATGAGGGAATTGAGTGCACCCTCAGATAAGTTTGCAGATGACACAAAGATGGGGGGAAGTGTTGATCTGCCAGAGAGTAGGAAGGCCCTGCAGAGGGACCTGGACAGGATGGGTCAATGGGCAGAGGCCAATGGGGTGAGGTTTAATGTGGCTAAGTGCCGGGTCCTGCACTTTAGCCACAACAACCCTATGTAATGCTACAGGCTTGGGGTGGAGTGGCTCAAAAGCTGTGCATAGGAAAAAGATCCGGAGGTGCTGGCTGATGCTCACCTGAACATGAGCCGGCAGTGTGCCCATGTAGCCACGAAGGCCAACAGCATCCTGTCTTGTATCAGGAATAGTGCAGCCAGCAGGGCCAGAGAGTTGATTGTCCCCCTGTGCTATGCTCTGGTGAGGCCGCACCTCGAGTACTGTGTTCAGCTTTGGGCCCCTCAGTACCAGAAGGATATCGAGGCCCTGCAACATGTCCAGAGAAGGGCTACAAAGCTGGTGGAGGGTCTGGAACACAAGTCCTATGAGAAGCAGCTGAGGGAACTGGGGTTGTTTAGTCTGGAGCAGAAGAAGCTAAGGGGAGACCTTATTGCTCTCTACAAACTACACGAAAGGAAGCTGTGGGGAGCTGAGGGTCCAGCCTCTTCTCACAGATAACTACTGATAGGACTAGAGGGAATGGCCTTAAGTTGCACCAGGGGAGGTTTCGGTTGGAAATTAGGAGACATTTCTTCTCAGGAAGAGCAGTCAGGCATTGGGACGGGTTGCCCAAGGAGGTGGTGGTGTCACTGTCCCTGGGGGTGTTCAAGGAAAGGTTGGACCTGACACTTAGGGACATGGTTTATTTGGGTGGGTGACATTGGTAGTAGAGTGATGGCTGGACCAGATGATCTTGAAGGTCTTTTCCAAACTTAATGATTCTATGATTCTAATGCAGTTTAAAATGGCTGAGGATCCTGATAGCCCTTGGCTTTTGGTCCCTGTCCTTGAGCTATGCACTGGATGATGCCATAAGGTGCTGCTCTCCCACACCAGAGCAAGTAGCTCCTCCTGTTGCTCAGCTGCATTTCTTAGAATCTGTCTAACGTTTGCTGTTCTCCAAGCAGCCTTTCGCAAGCCCTTGAGGCAATCAAGTCACCCTGTTTTCTGTACCTCACCACTGACTCCTCTCTCTTGCAGATCACTGGGAAGATATTTTCTATCTTCAAGGTGAGCTCTGAACTGCTCAGAATTGTCATCCCTTTATTTTCTTAATACATCACCTTCCCAAAGTCCCCTCCTGTCCGATTTGGTGCAATAATGCAGTTCAATATGGATTAGGATCCAGACAGTCTTTGGCCTTTGGTCCCCGTCCTTGAGCTATGCACTGGACAGTGTGGAAGGTGCTGCTCTCCCACACCAGAGCAAGTACCCCCTCCTGTTGCTCAGCTGCATTTCTTTACTTAGAAGCTGTCTCTCCTTTTCTGTGCTCCAGGCAGCCTTTTCAAGCCCTCAAGGCAATCAGGTCACCCTGTTTTCTGTACCTCACCACCGACTCCTCTCTCCTGCAGATCCCTGGGCACAGTCTGGCATTAAATATCAGGGTGGTAAGTGCCGGGTGAACTCTGAACTGCTCATCATCATCACACCCTTATTTTCTGAATGTGTCTCCCTCCCAAAGTCCCCTCCTATCCCATTTTGTGTAATAATGAAGTTCAAGATGGCTGAGGATCCAGGCAGTCCTTGGCCTGTGGTCCCTGTCCTTGAGCTATGCACTGGACAGTGCTGGAATTTGCTGCTCTCCCATACCATAGCAATACCTCCTCCTGTTGCTTGGCTGCATTTATTTTATTTAGAAGCTCTCTTACCTTTGCTGTTCTCCAAGCAGCCTTTCCCAAGCCCTCAAGGCAATCAGGTCACCCTGCTTTCTGTACCTCACCACTGACTCCTCTCTCCTGCAGGTTCCCTGGCAAAGTCTGACCTTATTCTTCAGGGTGGTAAGTGCTGGGTGAGCTCTGAATTGCTCAGCGTCATCATCTTCTTACTTTCTGAATGTATCACCCTCCCAAAATCCCCCATCCCTCAAGACATACCCTTCCAAAAGCACAGCTGGCTTTGAGTTTCCACCTTTTACCTGTGCATCCATGGCAGGCACCTGGCTCCAGTACAAACCGAGCCTTGGAGGGAACAATCTCTCCACTTCTTAGATGACAGGCTACAAAACACCCAAAGAACTTACGGCTGAACTTAGATGTTCCTCATGAGGAAATGCAACACAGGGAATGTCTCCCTTCAGCCAAACTCAGACCTGTCCTGGGCAGTGGAGGGGAGGGATGCAAGTCTGCCTTTCTTCTCACTGCTGTAGAGAGAGGTAAACCCACCTTAGCTGGAGCAAGGTGGGTAAAGACCTCAGCTCCACTTTGGGTAGCCACTTGAGACTCAAACTGCACAAGCAAAGTCAGCAAAGCATCTTGCAACCATAATCAGGGAATGGCACCAAGAGGGCTTCTATGTGGCTGTGCCTCGCAGCACAGATGATTCCACTGACTTCACTCCAGTTCTCTTCCCAGTACCATTCAGGATAAGAAAGTCAGAAATATTCCTGACGAGTGTATTATCACAACTGATAAAACAGAATTAAATCCACACTGCAGCAAAATACCTAAGAGCTGTGTGCAGAATGGAGAGTTACCCAGAGCAGCAGCTAGATCAATTCAAATTCTATGTAGTCATGCTACTTAAAATGTCTAAGGACCCAGACAGTTCTTGGCTTTTGGTTTCCTCCTTTGTACTATGTGCTGAGCAATGATGCATGTCACTATTCCAGGCAGTGGCGAGTGTCTTCTACAGCTCAGCTGCATATCTGTTTGCTGTTCCCCAAGCTGTCTTTTCAAGGGATCTATTGGGAAATGGAAGTACAGGGAGGATGGGAAGACATAATTCCTCACGCCTCCTGCTGCTGAGCAAGAAATGTGGGGCTCAAATGTCAGCTGGGATCTCTTGGCTTCAACCTTCATGAATAGGCCTGTAGGGCAGGCAGAGGAAGGATCTCAAGAGGTTTAGGGGAAAATGTAAAGGTGGGTTCTGGACTGGGACAGCTCCTCTGGAGCATTGAGGCTCAAGAAATTCCTACAAGACCTCAGGAGTTGGGGAGGTCATCACAGCTCCTGAGGCCTTAGGGAGAAAGGATGCTCACTTGCTTGTTACTTGACAGCTACAGCTGGGGATATGCCCTCCAAAAAGACAGACTGGTCGGACAAGGGCAGCAGCATCCATGGGGCAGCAACATCCATGTTACCACAATATACACTCTTTGGAGACATTGATAAGAGCACCAGTCCCAGTTCGAGTAGGAACACATGCTCAGGTGCCATCTGCATGTCATGTCCCACTAAAGAGGTAAGGCAGTACTGGGTTCTCCTTGCTCCTGTACTCACCTTGGCTACAAGAGCTTCTCAGAGCTCCTCTCCAAGGACAGTGTGTGAGTGCATAAAGACATCCAGCAGCTGGGCTCAGGGTCTGCATAACATCTCTGCCTGCTCATGCCACAGTGGTTTCCCCGGCCACCCTTGTACACATCCACCTCTGGTGTTGGCAAGCAAAGGGAAGTGAAAGAAGGGATTCATTTCCAGTCACTTCAGTGCATTTGGATACAATCCTAATGAGCTCTTTGACTCATTCCATGTGGGACAGTCAAAAGCCCAATGCATTTTCTGAACCGTAAGCCCTCAGTCAGAGCCAGAGAAGTGCCCAGGGGGAAGCCCACAGGGCGAAGACCAGCACATCCTCTTTGATCCACCAGCTTGATGGATGTGGGGAGAGCCATGGATATTGTCTTCCTGGACTTCAGTAAGACAATATCCACAACTTTGACATTGTCCCCCATTGAGATCCTCATAGTGAAGCTGTTGATGGATGGTAGGGTGGGCAAACAGTGAGGTGGATTCAAAACTGTCTGAACACCTGGGCCCTCAGGGTAGTGGTCAGTAGGACAAGGTCTAGTTGGAGTCCAGTAACTAGTGGTGTATATCAGGGATCTGTGCTGGGTGCAGTCCTGTTTAATATCTTCATTAATGATCTGGAAAATGGGACAGAGCATACCACCACCAAGTTTGTAGATGACACCAGTACAAGAAAGAGCTCCATGGACCTATGGGAGAGAGTCCCACATAGGGACATGGAGATGACAAAAGGCCTGGAGCACTCCTATAAGGAAAGCCTGAGAGCACTGACACAGGTTGCCAAGAGAGGTTGTGGAGTCTTCTTCCCTGGAGATCTTCAAAAACTCTCTGGACATGGTCCCAGGTAACCTGCTCTAGGTGGACCTGCTTGAACAGGGGTTTTGGACCAGACTGTAGAATCATTTAGGTTGTAAAAACCTTTAAGATCATCAAGTCCAACCATCCACCTAACACCACCAAGTCCACCACTAAACCATGTCCCTAAGTGCCACATCCACACACCTCTTAAATAGGTTCAGGGATAGCAACTCCACCACCTCCCTGGGCAGCCTGTTCCGATGCCTAACCACCCTTCTTGCTGCTCCCTTCAGCTTTTCTTCTGGGCAGCTTTCCAGACACTCTTCCCCGAGCCTATACCACTGCATGGGGTTGCTATGACCCAAGTGCAGGACCCAGCACTTACCATTGTTGAATGTCATGTGATTGGACTCAGTCAATTGATCGAACTTATCCAGATCCCTCTGCAAACCTTTCCAACCCTCAAGCAGATTCAACATTCCCACCCAACTTGGTGTCATCGGCAAACTCACTGAGGGTGCACTCCATCCCCTCATCAAGATCATTAATGTAAGTCTTAAACAAAAGTGGCCCCGATACTGAGCCCTGTGGAACACCTGTGGCCCTGTGCCCACCAGGTTTAACTCCACTCACAACAACCCTTTGGATCCAACCACCCAGCCATTTTTTTACTCAGAGAAGTGTAAACCCATTTAAGCCATGGGCAGCCAGTTTCTCCAGGAGAATGCTGTGGGAAACAGTATTAGATGACCTCCTGAGGTCCCTTCCAACCTTGAATACTCTGTGATTTTTGTTCAGGACTGGGCAGAAGAAGTGAAGCCAGAGATTATTGAGGACAAACGAGGGAAGAAGGAGATATACAGGTAAGCACCTGGTGGCTGGGTCTGTTCCATTCTGCCCTGCACAGTTACAAGCATGGACCAAGTCTTACTGGAGGTGGAAGGGATTAATTAATGCCAATTAAAGATCTCTACGCCAGGAAAGCCTCCAACAGAGGAAGACACCCATGCAACAGGGAGACACAGGTGCTTTTACAGCGCAGGTCCCTGCCATGTCTTCACACATTGGGCAGTTGTGCTGAGGAAAGCCTCAAAGCAGGACACTCCAAGGAAAAGGGCAGGGCGATCCCACAGCCTGGTGTTTAACTTGACAGCTCCTTTCTCCTCTCATTCCACCACTCTGCAGAGCTCATTTGCCTCGGGCTGGTCTGTTCCGCTGTGTCGAGACAGACCTTAAGTTCCTGGTGAGGACGGCCACCAGCATTGAATACAAGTACTCCTTCTGGGAACGTCACCTGGCTTCAGGGATCCCCCCTGCATGGATGGAGGTTGGCCCCGTGTTCGACATCCGTGCCCCACCATGCACTGTAGAGGCCATTCATATCCCACACTTCCTGTGTCTTGAAGGTACTGTGGCAAAGATGATGGCTTGGTGGGTGAGACAGCAAGGGGCCCTACAGAAATGCACACCCACTTGCTGGCTGGCTGCCCTGGTGGGGCAAGCCAATCTGTAACATATTTTGTCCATTGACAGAGGGGAAGCAAAACACTTCCTGGATGCAAATTGCCCACATTGTTGATGGGAACCTATTCCTGGAGAAGCCTACAAGGGTGAAGCCATTCCATGCTGTGCTGCAGTACCCCAGCTTTTCCCCCATGGGTGTCATATTGCTTTCTGACAAATTGCCATTCATCCCCGTCCATTCCCTTGTGCTCCTCTATCGGGTCTTCAGTGCTGCAGACATCACCTTTCACCTCTACCTGATCCCCAACCATCGTGGCCTGGAAAAGGTGAGTGTGCCTCTGATTCTGTACATTCAAGTTTGGTGGTCCCCAGGGTGCACACCCAGGTCACCTGTGCAAGTCCTCTATGCAGTCAAGAGAGACAGGTGCCTCCAGACTGCAATTCCTCCCCCTGGCCATGGCACACATTGCCAGACAGCTCCTGGGAGGACATGTCTCTCCCTTGACCACAAAACAGCCTTGGCCATGTGGTCAGAAGCAAGGCCCAACCTTTAGGTGCTTGCACTGGGGCACAAATCCCCAGAGAGGCCAGGCAGTGTGCCTGTCATCTAAGGAGAGGTGAGGGGCAGCAGCAACAACATGCTATTAGAGGGTGGCCTGGAGAGACAGTTAATCTCAGGGGACACTAAACATCACCTTCTCTGTGCCTCTGGCACAGCAAAAACATCAGGGAAAGACCAGGTTCATGTGGTGAAATCACCTGGAGGAAAGGCCTCTGCTGAAGGTCCCACAAGACATCAGAGGGATCCTGCTCTTTCAATCTGCTTGTAGCTTTTCCTCCTCAGCTGAGACCTACCAGAGCAATCAGACTAGCACTTTGTCTCCCTGCCCTCTTGGCACTCCCATCACCACTTCTCAAGTCACTATGCTACAATTTTGCAGGCGGTGGATGAGGATGAGAAGAGAAGGGGACATTCGCTCTTGGTGAACAAACCTCCCAACACCATCCGACCACTGAAATTTAACAGGTGGTATCGCGTATCCAGTCCTTCTAGGGCAGAGATAAACCCCAAAGTAAGTGAGCCTCATACCTCACGACCAGGGTGAACAACAGTGTTCTCATGGATCATCCTGACACACTACCCTGCCTCTGCTAGGAGCTGAAATTTGTCTACCTGTCATTGGACAGACGTCAGGTCTTCACCGAGATCTACACCAAGGACATGGAGGAAGGAATGCAGCTCACCTTGACAAAGGTGGTCCAGGAGGGCAAAAGGGACTGCAGGCCACTCTGGGGCACCCTCCTGAGGGCAGGTAGGGAGACCAGGATGCAGGTCTATGTCACAGGTTCTGAAAGGCTTGGAGGATGTTAGGGTACCCTGGCCTGGAAAGGGAGCATGGTGCAGACATCCTCAGGTGCAGATGTTCAGACATCAATTAGTGTGTCCCATCCTACTGTCTTCAATTCATACTCTCCATTCTCCCTCTGTCTCTCCTCCAGGTGACATCAAGCAGCCAGCCACCTCTTCCACTGCAACATGCTCAGGTTTGTTCATCTTTTGGGGTGTGTGGGTTTGGCAGTGAGGTCCAGGGAGAAGGCGTCTTCAGGCAGCAAATGTGGAAGAAGCGTTTCCTCAGTCATGGTAGCAGATTTCCCTTCAGCAGACATACTCATCTCAGGGGAGAATGGAGGTAGACCTGTGTTTTGCCAGGAGCTGGACTGGATGATCCTTATGGGTCCCTTCCAACTCGGGATATTCTATGATTCTATGATTCTAGTATGACATCCAGGCCAGGGACAATGGGACAGTATGAGAACACAAGCTATTTCCACAGAATGCCAGCCATGGCTTTCCACCTAACCTGACATCTTCCTTTCTGCTGCTCACCAATGCAGGTCACTCACTCTTGGAGCATGAGCCATCCTCTGCTCTCCAGGTCAGACATAAAGGTGAGTTCATGACTGCTTTAATTCTCCCTAATATGGGCCAGGCTGCCAGAAGGGGAAGGGCCATGAGGCCATAATGCTGAAGAATCTGTGGACTCCTGTGTCCCCTTCATCAGTGCTTCAGGATTCACTGCAACACCAAAGAACCACAGCTCAGGGTTCCACATGCAGATGTCTTCTGAGCTGGTACATCTCAGCTCCTGTCAGTGCAGAACTGGGGTTCCACCATGTCCCTCTGCTCATCCATATGGTCCCCTAGGAGACTCCCAGAAGGTCCCACTTGAGCTCCAAGAGGGAAATGTCCCTGGAGACAACTCTATCCTATCTGCCAACCCAAGGTGTCCCCCACAGCCCCAGAGAACTATATCAAAGCCCCAAACCACTTCAGGGTTGTGGCCTATAAACACATCCCTAGAAAGAGATTCTGTCTAGGGTGAGGAGGACCAGGATGAGATCTGCTTTGAGGTTATGGATATCTCTCTCTCCTGCAAAAAAAATCTTACTGGAAGTGGGAGATACAAGATGGATTAATTTTCCATGCCACCTATGCCCCAATGGTGAAGGGATAGCAATAACGGGACCTTCAGTATTAACACTGGTGGGTTGTCTCCTGCCAAGCTAGCAGCAGCACCCAACCATTCACCCTTCTGTACATCTCCACCCTGTGCACCAGGACAGCATTTTGTGGAGAAACATCGAGAGCAGCTGATCCAGCGTGTGACTTCAATCAACAGCATTCTGGACCGGCTCCTCCAATGTTTTGTTCTGACTTATGAGCAGTACGAGAGCATTCAAGGAAAGGGCACAAGGCAGGGGCAGATGCGCCTCCTCTACAACTTCATGCCCAGCTGGAACATCACCTGCAAGAACCAGTTCCTTGATGTGCTGAAGGAAACCAATCCCCACCTCATCCAAGAGCTCAGGGATCTTGAAGGCCAACTTGGGGATGATGGTGGTTCCAAGCAAACACAGGACATTGAGGTCTCGGGGATGGTGAGAGATGGGGAACCCCAGGATGGGATCTAAGGACTCAGGGGAGCCTGCACTACAGTCTCAGGAGGAGCCAGCAGCCAGCGCTGCTGAGGGGGACTGATGAGGTAGTGTGGTGAACCTCCCTGTGCACTGCACCACGTGGGGAAAAAGCTGGCCCCAGAGCCAGCAGGTGTGAAAAGAAAAAAAGAAAAAAAGAAAAAAAAAATTGAAATGGTGCTTCCGAGCCAGGAATTGTCCTCAGAGCACAAGATTATTTGTACCTGTGTTTGTCACTTCCCATGTTCTGCCTGCCCTCGGAGTGCTGTTCCAGCAGAGCCCAGGTCTACCAGCCCTACTAGGCCACCTCAGCTGCCCCCGAGGATCTAGGGGATTCAGGCACAGGGATGGCTCCTGGATGTCCCCACAACTGACAGCTCCTGTCAGGAGACCCCCTTAGGACAACAATCACCCTCACTGGCCCCCGTTGCCTTAGGGCTGCCCCCACAATCATCTCCCACAGCCTGAGTAACCCTGGGATCTCTGGCACCTCTGAATCCAGTGCCCCCACTGCCACTCCCTCCTTCTTTTATCTATCTGTGCACCCAGTCTTTTTCATTCTTCTATTTCTTCTTTTTCTATTTGTTCATATAAAATTAGCAAATTAGGAAGAGTCTCCTGAGTTGTTAGTGAGAATATGTGATTTTTTTCCCAAAGGCTGTCTTGCTGTTGCTTTGGCTCTAGTGTTTGCATAGGTGCCTACTTTTTATAAATCAGTCTTTTCTTTAGTGTGGGTTGTCTGATGCATCACACTGATCTCTTCTGGAAGGTTAATAGCTGCTAACAAATTCTCAATCTGTTGAGCATTTACTGTCCGGCTGCCACTAGAGGTCAGGAAACCTCTGTTTCCACAACTGTCCTGCAACATGGAAGATATCAAAAGCATATTTCTATTACATATAGATGGTCACTTTTTACCATTCTGCTTCCCTGCATATTTCTGTCAGGGTTACTAAATTAGCTGCTTGGGCATTGTGTTTAGGAGAAATAGGCTCTGCTATTAGTAACCTGTTCTGGGTCATGGTGCCATACCCCATTCCTCACCTTCTTTCCAGGTAGTAAGATGATCCATGTACAGATAGAGTCCAGTCTGGAGCTGGCAGGGTATGGTCTGTAAGGATCTGTAAGGTCTGTAAGCATCTGTAAGGTCTGTCAAGATCAAGAAAGATCTCACCTTGGTCTTACGGATCAAGAACAGGTCATCTTTTCTTGATTCTGGGTTACCTCTATGCAGCCATGATGTGGTTCCCCTTCATCCACCAACGGTAACAAGGTTGCCAGGTTCAAGAATTTGCATCTTGTCAAGAGAATGTTATCTGCTGTCAACAGCAGTTCGTACTTGTGGATTATCTGAAACTCATATAGATAAAGAAGCACATTTAGGTAACATCAGTTCAACAGCACACAGGGTGCTTAGAGTCCTAACACAATCTTCTGACATTTTTCTACTATCGGTGCTGCTGAGGCTATTGTTCTAATGCTTCCTGTCATACCTTTAAAAACTGGGTCCAAGTGGGCTGACAGTAAGCCACTGGGTACATCCGCCTTCCCGAAGTGTGAGCCAAGACCCAGAGGCCACTCCTTTCCTTTTGTGCACAAGTAAATGGAACAGCTTGCTGTAATTTGGCATCTTGAGTGTGGGTGCTGATATCAAAACTTTCTACAGGATTATGAAAGCTTTCTCCAAATCTGAAGTATATTTCAGTGGTTCTTCAGCATCTGCTTTTGTGCAGGCCACAAATGGATCAGCTATTTTCCCACACACTCTTATCCATGGTCTGCAAAATCATTGTACATATGTAAAAACCAGCTTTCCTTCTGGGCCACATTTGGGCTTTCTTTATTGGTAATAATGCTGTTTTACAAGGAAATTTACAAGGGGTTAAAATTCCCTTCAACAACTCTTCACACATCAGCCTTACTCCATCTTTAGCCTCTTGTGGGAATAGGTATTGCTTTAAGGAGGGAAGTTCCCTCCTTTAGTTTTCAGTGTAACTGGGGCTGCTGACTCTAGTAACCCCATATCCATTGAACTCCATGCCCACAAAGATGTTGGTATGCTCCTCAGGGGTTTTGTTTATTTTCTGCCAGCATATAAACATTAGTTTTTCTATTGGAAGTTTTACGGTTACACCTTGAGTGATCACATACCAATTCTGCTCACAATTTACAGAATAAGTACCACCCTAATAAATGCTGATTCTAATACCAAAAAGAATTGGTCTACAAATAGCAGGCTCATCACATCTTCTATCTTTGAAACAGTTCCCTGCTTTCCTTCTACACCTATGACATTTACATTTCCTGTTACGTCTGAGCCCACTGGGACATCAGTTAGTGTGGAATAAGTTGTCCTGGTATCAACTAAATATGAATAACCTTATTTCAAATTTTTGTATCTATTATTGTTTCCTGGGATCCACCTGGGAGGTATCTTTCTGTTTCATTTCCCAGTGCTAGGCTTTGTGATCTGAAAATATCTTTGCATATCTTCCTCCCCTTGTCCCCTGCTCTATCAGGCTTCCCTAACCTGTGTTCTAGGTCCCCTTTCTTGAGATTCCTGGGCATTCTCTTCTCCAGTGCTCTGGCTGCTTGGAGTAACTGCAGCAAACCTCTAGTATTGCTCAACCTCTACTCTGATTTCTACTATTTATTTGCCTCCCCTTAAAATCCCTCCCAATTAAGGCTGCTGCAAGAAGGCTTGCCATTTGCTCCTGCTACTTCCTCTTTTGTCTAGCTTTTTTGTGTCCTCATCTCTCCCATTATACACAAATGTAGTTATGCTCATTACTTCTATTGTTTTACCTTGCCATCCTGGGGTATATTTAGTAGAATATTTCTTGGTATCTGGGGATGCTTGATCTACAAACAATGAGACAACCAAGGGCCTGTTTCAGGATCTGTTTTCCCAAATATTGGCAGCTGTCTCTCCAACCTCGTTTAGAAAGCAGAGGGGTGTACTCTGGTCCTTGCTGAACATCTCTTACCTTTGCCCAATTTACCATTCTTTCTCCTTCTGCCTCTGTTGCAGTTACTAACCCAGTGCAGCACTAAAAGGCACCTGCACCAAAGACACTGCCACCGCAGCCACCAGGGAGCATGAAAGGAGGATGGCAGGCAAAGGGAGAACAACCTCTTTAGCAGAGCTGGCAGGGCAGGATGAACAGCCAGGGGTGCAAAACAGGAGAGCAAGAGAGGAGGATTCCAGAGGCAACAGCAGCACAGCAGAAACACCGTCAGCACTAGCAGCAATTGCTTGAACTTGCATAGACAAAACAGTCTAAGTTGACGCCTTTTTTCTATCATCCTTTGACTCATTTTATTTAAATTGACCGCTTTGTTTGGGCAATTCAGTTATCCAAATTGCCCAAACATACCAGGGCAGGGAACTGGTCCTGCAATAATAACCACAACAACCTTAGGCAATCTATGTTAAAACCGCCAACTCCTGGCCACCCTTAGTCTGCAGACCCTAATGCAGTCGTAGCAGGGCAAGGTGTCTGACAAAATTCCACTGCCTTTTTCCTATATAACCTATAGATACCACCAATTTTATTCCAATTTTCCAAAACCTCTGCTAGAGGAGCATCAATCTCTCACTATATCTTGTCCAATTTCTAAGTTGCAGGGTTTATGTGGAATTACAATTTTAACACACAACCACTCTGCAAGATTTCTGTGAATTTACAGTTTTACCTCTCCACCACATCTGTGAGAGACATAAAACAGGTGATTTTACCCAGTTCACAGTCCAGATCATCCCAGGAGGCTCTGGAGTCAACCGGTCAGTGCAGTCCCACCTGGGGAGCCAAATTCTGTCACAAAAGTGACATGGGATGTTCCACGACCAAGAAGGAAATAGGACCCATGGACAGATTTACACCATTTTACAAAAGCTTTCTCAAGATCATAAGACCCCCGTCCTCCACCAGAGAAATGAAAGCCCCCCCACTACAATTTGCAGCAGCTTATACACAACTTGAAACAAAACACATCCAAGCACATCATTACAATCGTCCTGGCCTTTCCTTATTGCCATGCACAGCAGGGCTTCTGGAAGGAGAGGTGCGGGCCTTAGATTGGCTTCAGTCCTTTGGTTTTGTCTCCTGAGGCCTTTCTCATCTCCCAGGTTGAAGTACAGGTTGAAGTTTCCTCAAATCAGGATTTTTGGTGATTGTTGCTCCTAGTGCATTCCAGAAGAGTGCTCAGGCCTGTGTTTGCAGCTCTAGGCAGACACAAAGCAATCAGTAGCAAGCTTGTAGGAGAACAGGTAACTCATTAGAGCAGAGCACAGTCGGTAACCCTTTCGACACACACCCCAGTCTAACCATTCCCCCCCAGTTTCCTCTTCCTTGCTATTTCCCCCAAATCCCATTCCCCAAGTGGGTGGGTACCCTCCCAAAATGTGTTTCCACCCAAATTCAAATCCCTGAAGTTGGCTGACCCCCCACCCAACTATTTCCCCCACCCCCCCGCAAGCTATCACTCCTTAATGTACCATGCAAGCTGGCTATTTGCCCCAAAATCACCTCCAGCTGAATATTCCCTCCAAATCACCCCAAACTGGTGATGCCCCCAAATACTCCATCCAAGGTGGCTATCACACCGCCTGTCCTGCTGGCTCCTCCTCAGGCTTCTCCAAGAAAAGACCCCATGAACCAGAATAACTGGCCTGTGCATCACAAACTGGATTTTGAGGTCAGTGTCACAGGGCATGTGTTGGTGGGGAGGTCTTTTTGCCCGTGGTTATGGGGGATTTACAGTTACTTCTAAGACCACTGTGGAGTGCAGGCTAGTGCTGTACATTTTCCTTTGTCCTCAGGTCAATGAGCAGATTGAACATTACAAAATGTTTGGCAGCCTCAGTGAGTGGAGATGTCAGGAGTGTGCAGGGACTTGCCTGCATTCCTGTTTATTTTATCATCCTTGGAAACAAGGACCTCTTGTGCCACTGGCAATCACACTGACCCTGGGCTGTCCTGTCCAGTCACTTTTCATTTGCAAGAGGGATGATGTGCATTTGTGTGAAGAGGGATGTACAGTCCCAGTGAGCACCTTATTTGCAGAGTTAAGTGATGTTTGCTTCCCAGCACTCAGCAATTTCCTCTGCACCACTCAGCCCTACTGCTCAGCCCCGTCAGAGTTGAATCTCTGTAAGGTGAGGCTACTCCTTTGCAATGGAGCATTTCCCTTTTCTACCTGATTCTTCACAAATCCTAGAGAGCTCAGCCTTAGCCTGGTTCTCTCAGGTTTCCTCCTGCCAACGTAATTTATTGATCTGATAGTTGTGAATGGTCTGTTCCTTACAGGTGTTGCAACCTACTGCGGTGAGCGGCTCTTTTCATTCCCTCTCCCTCCACTCACCCCCCAGTTACAAATCCCATCACTAGGCCGGCAGTTTGAGCCATTTGCACCATTTCTTGTCCTTCCAATGTTCTGTAAACACCTATTTTTTTCATCCCAACTGTTGAAAAATTGGAGTCTCTGCCCAAGGTAAGGGATGCAGCTGCCGCTTTCCCCCTTGTGGAGTTAACCTAGCAGCAATGCCGAACATGAGTCCCAGAGACACACAGGACAGTGACACAGCCAGTCACATAAGGGCTGCCTTCAACAGCACCTACACGCAGGACTCACGTAAAACAGACACACAGCCAGCCAAGTCACCCTCTCTTTGCCTGGCAGAGACAGACAGTCGTTAGTGCAGGTGCACAAACACACTCAGGGTTTGAAAGCATGCATACCTCTGCAGGTCCCCATGCATCGGCATGGCCCATCTGTCCATCCAGAACTCCTGCACAGTTTCCAGCCCCTGACCTGCCCCACAGGTCCCCGGCTAACTGGCTGGTCCAGCATGGTGCTTGCTGCACACATGTAGCATTCACGCTCACCCCCAATGCACACCACCTTCAGGGGTCCGTCCCCCTGGTAGGACCAGCACAGACCCCACCACCTGCCTGATACTCCAGCTTAGACACAAGGGCCCTGCTACTCGCTGGCTGGTCCAGCTTTAAGTTTGCTAGCAAATACACACGTGAATTTCTGAACTGGAATAAATTTGGAGGGTGGAGGAAAAAAAATTGAAAAGAAATCACTGTATGGTCAATACTCTGTTCTTGAACCCTGGGCCAGTGCAATCCCATGCACAAATACAGGGTTGGCAGAGAAAGGACTGAAAGCAGATCTGAGGAGAAGGACCTGAGGGTGTTGGTGGATGAGAAGCTCAACATGAGCTGGCAACGTGCACCTGCAGCCCAGAGTGCAAACGGTACCTTGCGCTGCATCAAAATCAGAGTGGCCAGCAGGTCGAGGGAGGTGATTCTCCCCTTTTGCTCTGCTCTCGTGAGACCTCACCTGGAGCCCTGTGTTCAGCTCTGTGCTGGGTCTGGCTGGGATGGAGTTAATATTCCCTGCAGGAGCCCATACAGTGCTGTGCTCTGCACCTGTAGCTACAACAACAGTGGTATCACACCCGTGTTGTGTCTGCTGCTGAGCAGTGCTGGCACAGCACCAGGACTTCCTCAAACCCACCCAAAAGCCAGCAGGCTGGGGGTGGGCAAGAGGTGGGGAGGGGACATCACCAGGGCACCTAAACCCACCAAAGGGATATTCCATACCATACAATGTCATATTCAGCAATAAAAGGGAAAGGGGAAGGAGAGGGGAGGAGCAGGCTTTTGTTATGAAAATGTATGTTCTCAGAACAACAGCTACGTATATTGAGGCCCTGCTTCAGGGACATGATCAAGCATCGATCATGGATAGGAAGAAGAAAGTAATTTCTTTCCTCTCTCTCTGTGCTTCTACAGAGCCTTTTTTTCTTTTGTCCCCTCTTTCTTTTCCCTTTAGTTAATTTTCCCTTAATAATTATTTTCTCTTTAATTAAATTACCTTTATCTTAAACCATGAGATGTTTTTTTTTCCTTTCTTCTTCCCTTCCTTTTCTGAGGTGTGGGAGTGAGAGAGTGGTTGTGGTGGAGTGCAGCTGCCTAGCAAGGTAAAACCACCACAACCTCTGGGGCCCACAGCACAAGGGCATGGAAATACTAGAACGAGTTCAGAGGAGGGTCACAAAAATGATTAGAGGGCTGGAGCACCTCTCCTATGAAGACAGGATAGCTGCAATCATTGTTGATTCCTGTCTTCAGTGTGTGGGCACAAGTTCCGTCAGCTGTTCTGGAAACTGAACTCCTGTGCCTTAAGGTAGGATTTCTTTCATGTTTTGCTGCAGTTGCCAAAGATAATAGAGGTTTGACTGCAAAATTACTGTTAACATTGCATCTTACGTCACCACCTGTTTAGATGGTTAAGTTTTTGAATGTTACATATAGTAGATGTTACTAAATGCAATGTTATGGTCTTACAACTCAGGATAGGATAGATACAAATGTCTCTTAAAACCCAGCCTGCATAACCCTTACTGTCACCTTGCCATCAAAATTCTAGTAAGTGGACTGCTCAGTAATTAATTTTCCACACCATACTTGGGAAACGTGAGCTATGGCACAGAACCCTACATAAACACACAAAACAAACTTGGGTGCTTATATTTAAAAGTCCCACTGACATACAATTCAGAGGTATAAAGTACTTGAAACAAGATATAAACCAGGAAAGAGATATAAAAATCTTCAATAAATATTTAAATAACATACAGCTATAAATTTTGCCTATACCTTTTACTCAACTACCCTTAAAGTACAGCAGAAAAAAATCCAGTGACACTGGAGTGAAAAATCTGTGCACTAAGTCAACGCTACTTACATGCCTTCATTCAGTAAAGGCCTGGAGTCATGGAGTATGAAGCCTACACAAGATTACAATCAGCTTCTTTTTAAACAGTTCATATATATAACAAAAATAACTTATTAACCAGTTTTCTATTGAAGTGCTTCTGCCGTATTACATACAAAACTAGTAGCCATACCTGTCAGTCACAAAACAAGCAATTAAGAATTGAGCAAACCAAGGAAGTAACAATGCTAAAAATATTTTCAACATTTCACTTTGAACTGCTATGCAAAACGTTAGCAAAAATCCAGCTTGCAAAAATACTGCCTTATATTTTGGTAATTCTGTTAAAGTTTCAAATAGGAAAAAAAACGTTAATAGCGAAGTCCAAGCAGCTATTTCTCTGGAAAGTGCTACTTCACCGTTTATTCAGCTTTACCACGCTGAAGCAATAATATTCGAAAGCATGTATTTTGCACTCCGCAGTTAACTTACTGCAGATGATTGCAAGAACTCCACTGCACGTAATTTACAAGATCGATGCTTCTGCTTTAACATGCAGCCAGGATTGAGAGCATTTGTGACTGCACTTTTACATAACTATCCACACAGTATGCATCGCTATGGTACCTGAAATTAGGAGTCACATCAAAGCCCACATTTGTACTAAAACCAAGCTCAAATAGCCTAGTTCGGCCTCTTGCAGCAGCGCGGCTGTGAGGTGCTGGAAGGAGACGAGACGAGACCAGGCCCAAGCCCAGAGCCGCGGCAGGCAAAGCCGGGACCGCCCCAGCTGCTGGCACACCTTCGCAAAGTAATTTCGTCGCTCCCTGAGGGACAAAAACACGGTAAAACAGGCCTCGGGACTGCTCTGCTAGCAGGAAGAAGACGTAGGCGGTTGGAACCAGCCCAGGAGACTCTGCATCTAGAGAGCCATTTAGGAGCTGAAACGTGCCTCCCACGCTACGTCAAATAAGCAGCGAGGGAAATAAACTCCCCCTTAACGGAGGGGAGGGAGAAGAGGCCCCGTCAGCTGCGGCCAGCCCCATTCTGGGCCGGCCGCCCCCCTCCCCGCCCTTCTCCTCGTCACCCCGCCTCAGCCCGGCCCTGAACCCGCGGCCCCGCTGCCCCCGGAGCGCGGTGCCGCCCCCCTCCCCCGCCCGAGCAGCCAAGATGTCTGCCTTCGGAGCCACCCGGGTGAGCGGCGGGGGGGGTGTGAGGGGCGGCGGGGCAGGGCCGGGGGCTGCGGAGACCTCAGGGCCGCGGCGGTCTGAAGGCCGCGGGGCTGCTCGGGAGCCCCGGAGGACAAAGCCTGCGCGGCTGAAGTCTGCGCCCTGCTCTGTTTTTTGGTTGGTTGGTTGTTTTTTGTTTTTTGTTTTTTCCCCGTCTCGGCCGTGAGTCCATGAGTTGGCAGCGTTCATCTCCGGGTCCTGGAGCGCTGCTCGTGTCTCTCTGCTGTTGTGCTGCGCATGCAGGGCCGTTAGAAAAAAAAAAAAAAAAATGTTTTTGCTTCCCACTTAAAAATGTCAGGGCTTACGGTTCAGAGTATTTCATACGGTGCCTTTCCTGAAGCATACTTAGCTGTGCTGCCTACACTGTTGTTTGTTGTTTGTTTCTTTAGCTTATGTTGTTTTTTTTTACATGTGCAGTACATAAATACTGGTTTTCTGAAGTGCTGCGGTTCTATAAACTTAAAATAATGCTTACATGAAAAGAAGTTATTGAACAGTGCATAAAGGTTGTTTCTCCAAAGTGCTGAGGTTTTATAAACCTAGAATTCTGCATACATCAAAAGTTACTGATCCACCAGTACCTCCTCATTTCCAAGGAGGAGGTGTAGGTGGTTCAGAGCTCAGGTATCACCTTGCTAAGCCTTTGCAGGGGCCTTTTCCTGGCTTCCCCGCTTCCAGAAGTAGGTAAAGGTTGAAGGGCCCTGGGTCAGCGCAGAGGCATGACGCGGTGTGACCGCCGGGCTGGGCCTGCGGCCAGGGAGGGCAGCATGCCAAGCCAACGGGTGTTCAGGGCACCAGGCAGACAGCTTCCAGTCATGGGAAGGCAACGGACAGTGAACATGCACCTCATGTATCAGTGTTCCAAGTTCAGCCTCCAGAAACGTCACCTTCATAGTCGTGGTTTTGGCCATGGAGAGCCATAGGAGTTGTGTTGCTAGCACCTTGGCACTGAATCCAACTGTCCCACTGAGTCAAACAGGGAAGCGGGTGAAATAGATGGTGACCCAAAGTCTTAGAGGTTACAAACTGTGGTCCTTTGTCGCTTGCTTGCGCCACATCCGGGCATGGATCACACCTGTCCTTTCCATGTGCCTGTCTGTGGTGTTTCTGCAAAACCTTCCACGCTGACCTGGCATACTGCTCTGTATGAAAACCCCAACAGACATAAGTTTTCTGGGATGAATTTCACTATTTCCTTTATGTAGGATGTCACCCTTAGCATTATTTTGAATTCAATACTTTTTCTAGTTGAGACAAAACATTTTGGTGAAAAAGCTGTGTAGGACTCTGAAGGGCTGATCCTTAAAAAAAAAAAAAGTGATTTCAAATATCTGGCTTTTGCTCAACCTCATCATCATCTTGGCTTCTTCTAGATAAAGGAAGGTATAAAAAATTCTGAATAATTGAGGTTCGTCTAGATGCTGGTTGATTTTGTTTGTTTTCCTATATTACAACAGCAGTAGCTGTTGCATAAAACTTAGGTAAAATATCATGATATTATTCTGCAATAGATATGGCTTGTGAAAACTCCAAATGAGTAATATATTGCCTAATAGAAAATACAATCCTGAACTATTAATAAACTTAACAGTTAAGTATTCAATTACGTGATAGCTTCCCCCTGTCCTATGCCTACTAGTGGTCTTCCAACATTTCTTCACCTTTCAACTTTATAGATGTTTTCAGTATAGTTTGAAAATACCTTTTTTCAATCTGTTGATACCCGTGTTTGCTTTTTTAACCATCTCTGCATAGCATTCTTACTTTTAAGAGCACAGTCATCTACCACTACTTTGTTTTTTAACTACGGGTAGCCTACCCAGCTATATACTGCTCCTGTCACTCGAGTTTCCAATACAAATTCTGACATTTTTGTACTATTAATTCAGTTTTCTAATGTTACAAAATAAGTGACTGATCTCATCTAACTTTTTTTAACCTAATTTTTTACATTAAAAACAAATCAAAATCAAGCCTTTTCTTAGCCTTTTGACTAAATTGTTTTCAGTCAATACTGATTTGGGTCATTCTATAAATATATCCAATGAAATATTTTTTCACTTTTCTTCCCAAATAATGCAGAAATTGAATCTATTGAAGGGTAAAAATGTAAAAACAACCTTTTAAAGTCAAAGTTGGGCATGAATTTTAGAGCAGAAATATAGTTTTAGTTTATGCACAGGATTAAGGCATCACGCAAATAGTTGTAACGATGTTAGTAGGCACTAAAAAGGTGAAGTATGTACAATGAAAAACAGAATAAACTTGTGATAAATGTTAGGAAGAAAAATACAGATAATTGTGCTTGGGTCTATCTTGTTTGGAATATCATAGAATCATTTAGGTTGAAAAAGAACTTTAAGATCGAACTTTAAGATCATCAAGTCCAACCATCCACCTAACACCACCAAGTCCACCACTAAACCATGTCTGCATAGAAAATCTTCCTAATATCTTCCCCTGACACAACCTGAGGCCCTTTCCTCACATCCTATTGCTTGTCACACGATGAAAGAGACTGACACCCATCTTGCTGCAATGTCCTTTCAGGTAGTTGTAGAGAGCGATGAAGTCTCCCCTCAGCCTCCTCTTCTCCACACTCAGCAACCCCAGTTCCCACAGCCAATCCTCATAAGATGTGTTTTATAGCTTCCTTGCTCTTCTCTGAATGTGCCCCAGTACCCCGATGTTCTTGAAGTAAGGTTCCCACCACTGAACACAGTTCTCAAGGTGCAGGCTCATCAGTGCCACGTACAAGGGGACGATCATTTCCCTGGTCCTGTTGGCCACACTAGTTCTGATGCAGGCCACGATGACACCACTACAACAGTAATCACTAAGTATATATACATTACTGCAACTTGCTAGAAGGGAATCTTGGGCATTATTAGGTCAAAATACTCTGATACCTATTGTTTAATACGTAGATTGTTGTTTTCGGAATCATGCTAATCCTGACCATAGGTAAACACTAGATAGGTGGAGTGCTCAGTTGTGGGCAATAGCTTCTGGTTTGATTTCAAAATATATGTATTACTATGTCTCTGTGAGCATGTTCACATGTGGATATATGTACTTTAAAGAAGATGTGCTATAATTATGCTTAGTTATTTTTAAATAATTGATTTTGCTACCTTAGAAATGGATACACCAGTTCACACAAGCTCAGTGCTGTCTTGGATTCCATGTTGACGTATGCCATCAGTTTGCATCAGCTTGCCACAGGAACAAAGTTTAAGGTAGCCAGGAATTCTTCTAGATTATGTTAGTCACTGTATTGTACCTGGTGCGATACTGTTTTCTAAAGAGGGAATCTATATTTTAAGTTGTGCTGCCATCAGGCTAGTAGCTTTAGGAGACTTGAGCTATCAATGTCTTATATCTCCTGTTCTGTTTCTCTTCAGCGGATGCTCCAAACCATTGCAGGGCTTGGATGGAGATCACATTCTAGTAAACCTGCTCAAAACGTGCATACAGGCAAACCTGGAGCTGGCTTTAGCTTCGGTAGGTATCACATTGCTTGAAAGGAGTGCAGCAACTAAGGACAAATTGCGGAGTTATTTTAAAATAAAAAACACTGTATTGCAGGCCAGTATGAAGAGGAAGATGAACTTTTTTGGTTACTCAGGAGTCCCAGGAAGTGGTGGTTTAGATTGTCTTGGGAGGAGTGACACTACTCTTCCCATACTCTACCAACTGGCAAAATTAAAGCTGGTGTAGAATTTGACTTTTTTTTTCTTTTTAATAATAGAACTTACTGATGAACAGAAAGAGTTTCAAGCTACTGCTCGTAAATTTGCACTGGAGGAAATTATTCCTGTTGCTGCACAATATGATAAAACTGGAGAGGTAAATCTATCATACAGTAGGGGAAAATTAGATTTTTATCTTAATCTCCATGAAATTTAAAATGCTGGCTGTGATTAATGAGAAGGTCATTTTCCTCATTTATTTCAGTATCCTTTTCCACTCATAAAACGGGCTTGGGAACTTGGTCTTATAAATTCACACATACCAGAAAGCTGCGGTAAGTAAATATTTTTAATCCGTAAAATAAAACTAAGAAAAAGCCTTGGAGATTTATATGTGTAGTTATGGATTCTGTACAAAATAAACAGTTGCATACTTAAATAATTAAGTTAAACCTTTTAATTTCCTGTTTAATTCATTATTCAATCTGATCCTTCCATCTTCAAAGGCTATCATGGAAGTGGAAGGGGTTCCTAAAAAGGATAAAGATGATGAAAGATACAGAACAGCTTCTGTATCAGAAATGACTAAAACATCAGTGTCATGAAGAGTGTGAAAAGGGATTGATAGCTCATCATCCCTTTCAATACAACTAGAAGGCATCAGTGAAGTCAGCAGATGGCAGGTTCAGAGTAAATTAAAGGAGATAGATCTTATTGGGGAATGGTTATTGGACCACTTCATGCGAATTAAACACATGCTTTTCCTTAAATATAAAAAGATTTAATTAACAATGCATTGGACAAAGTTCTACCACTATAGTGAGTCTGCCAAGATGCATCATGAGCCCATTTGTTACAGGCCCCTGCACCACTAATCCTGTGAACATCAGCATGGGACACCCTAGCCCTGCGTTATATTCATCCCCTAGTCCAGGTCCACAGTGCTAAGGTGGCCCCTGAGCACTTTTACAAGACAAAGCTGTGACATTTCTCATCACGTCACCAAGGGAAACTTGTAGCAGAGTTGCTCTGTCCCTGGCATTCCTGCTCCCAGCCAGCCTACCCTGTTCTGCAGCCAGGTCATCTTTTTCTGCAGATTGGTCACGTCTGCTGAGCAGTTACAATCTCTATTTTACCTTCATTCTATGCAGTGTGTAGTTAATTTGTGAAACTCATTGACTGCTGCATTATATTGATGCTAAAATGTTTACCTATGTTGAAAAGAGATGAGTGCAAATTCACTGAAGGGGAACTCTGTCAAGGGCTAGTGTAAGGAGGATACCAAGAGTACTTCAGGCTGAGGGAGACACCTAGAGGAAGGAGAATGTATTTTGAGCAAATGTTACTGTATTGTTACTATATTTTGAAGCACTTCCCAAAGTCGGTTTCTGTCAGAAGCAGGTTACTAGACTGGTTGGCTGACTAACATGACTCAGTATTCATAGGAGCTATGGTAGCTCAGGAGCCTTTGTGGTCATTTCTCTGCTTCATAAGAACTCTAAAGGACATTCTCAAATTTAAAGTAGTCAAAAAGTTATAGTAGTCAAAAAGTTGTTGCCATTCTGTGTAACGTGCCCCATATCAATTGTGCAACTTTGGAGCAGTCAAATGTAGTTTTCCAATCATCTCTTACCATTCTGACAAAACTTTATTTAAAAAGTTTGTGTGGGATGTCTGATCAAACGCAGTGCACAATCAAGTGTATATGGGGCAGTATGTATTTGACAGTTGATTTCTGTAAATTGCTAGTATGTCCCACTTTAAACTCATTTTAGTAAATTAAATATTTCAACTGTAGGTGGTCTTGGCCTTGGTAGTTTTGAAGCATGCCTTATTACGGAAGAGTTAGCTTATGGATGCACAGGGGTTCAAACTGCCATTGAAGCAAATTCCCTAGGGGTAAGTTCTATCATTTCTTATCTCCTTTAAACCGGTGTCTGTGCATTTTAAAAATGGAGATTAATAGTATAAATACCTTATTTCAGCAAATGCCAGTAATCATTGCAGGAAATGAGCAGCAACAGAAAAAATACTTGGGAAGAATGACAGAAGAACCAATGATGTGTGTAAGTATAACTTGTACACCGTAGAATGTTCCTAACCCACATTCATCAGTATTAGTCATTTTTTGGAAGAAAGCAGTGGTATCTACTTAAAACTTAGCCCATTTTTGTCTGTATATAAACTGTGCCATTTATTCAAAGTCAAGGAATAGTAAATTTGATACAAACAGTGAGGAAGTAGAAGATATTACCTGGAAAACCATCCTAATCACTTACAAAAAATATATATATTTTTTATTTCCCTTTCAGGAGGTTGTTTAGCTGGGTTTGTTTAGCTTGGAGAAGAGAAGGCTCAGGGGAGACCTTACTGTACTTTACAATTACCTTAAAGGAGGTTTAGTGAGTTAGGGATTGGGTTCTTCTCCCAGGCACCAAGTGGTAAGACAGGGAAAATGACTTCAAGTTGCACCAGGGAGGTTTAGGTTGGATATTAGGAGAAATTTCTTTACTGAAAAGGTTGTGTGGCATAGGAATAGGCTGCCCAGGGAAGTGGTTGAGTCACCATCCCAGGAGGTCTTAAAGAAACGTGTAGATGTAGAACTTAGCATGGTTTAGTGGTGGTCTTTAGTGCTAGGTTAAAGGTTGGACCAGATGACCTTAGAGGTCTTTTCCTACCTGAACAATTCCAAGATTCTGTGATTCTAAGAAGAGGTGTGGGAGTTTAAGAAATATAAGAGGTTTACATAAGCACATACTCATATGACAGGAGCAGTACTTGTTACAGAGAAAGAAATAGTCATGTGCAATGCATTAGGATCTGAACAACTAAGCCCCATAAGATGAAGAACACAGTAGATACAAAATGTTATGCTGTACTCTTATTTGCAATTTTTAAAGATCCTCAGCTTTTACATCAGTTTGTAGTATGAGGAAGTGATGACATAAGAGTTAGAGAATGGTTCTGTTTATCATGTTTATTTGTTGGACAAAAGGCTTGACATGAGCCAACAGTGTGCACTTGTAGCCCAGAAGGCCAACTGCATCCTGGGCTGCATCAAGAGAAGTGTGAGCAGCAGGTCGAGCGAGGTGATCATCCCCCTCTACACTGCCCTTGTCAGGTCCCACCTAGAGTACTGCGTCCAGGTTTGGGGCCCCCAGAACAAGAAAGATGTGGACCTGTTAGAAAGAGTCCAGAGGAGGGCCACAAAGATGATCAGAGGGCTGGAGCACCTCTCCTATGAAGAAAGGCTGAGAGAGCTGGGGCTGTTCAGCCTACAGAAGAGAAGGCTCTGGAGAGACCTCATTGCACCCTTTCAGCATTTAAGGGGGCTTATAAAAAAGATGGGGAGCAACTCTTTGCTCAGTCAGATAATGAATGGACGAGGGTTTTAAACTATTTAGATCAGAGGTTAGGAGGAAATTCTTCACTCAGAAGGTGGTGAGGCACTGGAACAGGTTGCCCAGAGAAGCTGTGGATGCCCCATCCCTGGAGATGTTCAAGACCAGGTTGGACGAGGCCCTGAGCAACCTGACCTAGTGGGTGGTATCATTGCCTATGGCAGGGGCTTGGAACTAGATGATGTCCCTTCCAAACCAGGCCATTCTATGATTGTGTGTCCCATCCCTGGAGGTGTTCACGGCCAGGTTAGATGGGGCCTTGGCCAATTTGGTCTAGCATGTGGCTTCCCTGCCTGTGGTAGGGGGGTTGGAGTTAAACGGTCCTTAAGGTCCCTTCCAACCCGAGCCATTCTATGATCATTAAAAATTATTTAAAATATGCATTATGGATTTATTAGGAAATTAACCCATATATGCTTTGACAGTTGTTGCTTTTTGGTGGTGGTAGGGTTTTTTTATATAATATTTTGGGGTTTACTGTGCAGTTTTGGTGCACATATTCTGCAATAATATGGTTCCTAAAGAAGGAACTTTTTTCCTCAAGATTTTATATTTTATTTTCTTCTAGGCTTACTGCGTAACAGAGCCTGGAGCAGGCTCTGATGTGGCTGGTATAAAAACAAAGGCTGAGAAGAAAGGAGATGAATATGTTATTAATGGTCAGAAAATGTGGATCACAAATGGTGGGAAAGCAAACTGGTGTGTTAACAGTTTACTCATCCTACATTTTCTGTTATTCTGTTCTATACTGGCTTTTTTTTTCCCAAAGTTAGATACTAGTGTTTCTTTAAAGTTCTGTTGTAAATCCAAGTCTTTCCTTATGTCTCAATACACTTTATACACTTTAATCTGTGATCAGTATATCAGCACAAGGTATAAGACTCTCAGGGCTGTGCAAAGCTTAAAAAGGAAATTAAGTGATGACATGGCAACTCTTCATTCAAGAATGCCTCTTAAACCTTGATGCTACCAAACAAAATAATTCTAGTTTTTCTTCAGTGGAGGACAGCAGGAGTTTGATTTAACTTGTAAAATACTCAGGAGGTCCATATTACCAGCTACTTTATTTGAAGGTGTAGTGATTGAGATCACTTGCTACTGTTCTATTCAAAACACCTCTCACTTTTAGTGAAGCTAGAAAAACTCTTGGATTGTGGTGTTATATTTTATTTTCTTAAGGGAAGACATTTTCTAACAGTCAAAGAATCCAGGTATTGCTGTGGTGGTGTTTCTGTGGAGCATGATTTACAATACAGACCTCTTTCATTATGTCTCACATAATATCACACTCATCCCCACCAAGTAAATTGTTTTAATTTAAGTGAAAAAGCTGTATGCATTTACCCATAAAGCTGAATTTTCTAATTATTTATTTCCTTGTTCAAGGCAGAACTATCAAAGAGAATGTAACGGCTATCTTTTGACATTACCAAACACCATGAATGTGATTTACAACTGTTTAATTTCTAATAGAAATACTTATTTACAACTTAGAATAACATTAAGATCTTTGAAATCAGGTGATAACATTTTCTATGCAACAGTGTATCTCCTAAGAATTCATTTTTAAATATTTGCTCTGACAAGTTTCTTTTTTACTGTTTGTGAAACTGATAGTACCATAAAGACTTAAAGTACGTGGAAAAGGTGGAGAATCTTTGCATGTTCATATTAAGTAATTTTATTAAATCTTGAATGTTGCAGTAAGAGATGCAGTGACACTTCTCTCCATTGCACACTGTCAGTTTATTTTTGTAAGGGGCAAGAAGAATGGATTGTTAACTTTCTGATAGATTTATTACATGCTAGAAATACTATATATATATATACATATATATATACACACACATACACATTGTTAGTTGTGAGGATAAACTGAGTTTCCACTTCTTTGTTTTACACTAGGTATTTCTTGCTTGCTCGTACCAGTCCAGATCCAAAAGTTCCTGCAAGCAAAGCTTTTACTGGATTCATTGTGGAGGCAGATAGCCCTGGAATCCAAATTGGAAGAAAGGTGAAGAGAATATCTCTTACTTAACAAACCAGGGGTTATTATTTGCATCTAAATCAAATCACAACAAATTGCAATTAAAGAAAACATGTTACACAACTGAACGTTTTCACATTGTCATCTTTTCACTTTCACAACATATGCTATTAATAAGATATAATTTTATTAATTCTGATAAGGAATTATTCAGAGTGTATCAAAGAAAGGTGACTTTGAATAGCTGCAAAAATGTTTTAAGAACCATTTTACTGATCAATGCCAATAGATGAGAAATATGGCTTCAAAGGACAAAAAACAAGGTGGACAGTTTTAACCATAATTACACAGTGAGCTTTAATTATAGCTACTGCTCAAGGAAGGCTTTGCAGGTTTTGGTGCAAATTCTTAAATAAATAAATAGTGGAAAAAAATTGACATTGTGTATCAGGGAAGGAATCTGAAGACTTGAAAACTCCATTTTATATTTTTGTGCGTGTGTTTCTGTTACAGTTATTCTTTCCTACTGCCTGCATACTAGTTTCTTTACTTTTTCCTCTCCCACCTCAAATGATAGAGTTAAACTTGAGAAAGACCACGTGAGTGATTTTAGCTACAGAATCAATTTTACCTAAGCATAAGATGAACTGTCCAGCTTAGACAAATAAGGGGCATGCTGGTCTGTAAATACAGAACTACTATTTGTCACGTATATGGTAATTTTTAGATGAAATTGAAATGTCTGGGAGGAGCTGAGGGGGAGAAGCTTACCTTATGCTTTGAGTAAACTAAAGAAAGATGGTGTGTTGTACCTTGGAAAAATCCAACTTAGTTGCACCTCTGTAAACTTCTCTTTTCAGGAAATGAATATGGGTCAACGCTGCTCAGATACAAGAGGTATTGTCTTTGAAGATGTGAGAGTCCCGAAAGAAAATGTATTAATAGCTGAGGGAGCTGGCTTTAAAATCGCAATGGGAGCTTTTGATAAGACCAGACCACCTGTAAGTATCAAAAATAATTTATTTATAAAATATAATAGAAATTTTTTTGTTTCTATTCTGTGCTATATTTAATTCAGGTAGCAGCTGGTGCTGTTGGGTTAGCAAAAAGAGCACTCGATGAAGCTACTAAATACGCTTTGGAGAGAAAAACCTTTGGGAAAGCGATTGTTGAAGTAAGTTAAATATATATATTTATTCACATATATTCACTTATATAAGCTATGTTTTCACATCAGTATAGTAGAGGTACTACTAGTGAATTTTCAGGATTGTTCCTTGATTTTTAGGACATGAGTTACTGTATCTCTTCCATTGCTTGGGTTCTCAAGTATTATAGGTCAGTGCCATCTAAGTAAATCTAGCCATACAGTTACTGCAGGAATTCTTCTAAACTTACTGATGATAATAGTAAAATCACAAAGAAAACTCAGCCCCAAACCTGAAACTCATGTACTCCTAAGACATACTTAAGTTCTTCAATACTAATAAATAGGGATTTTCAGGCAAGGTATAAACTTCTCTGAGCTATGTGAAACAATACACAGTATTAATAAAAATAGAATATGTTGTCAATCACACTGCTTACCAGTTTTAAAGAAATTTAAATAAACAGCAAACTAAACAAGATGTCATAAATACTGAAACATGACTTCATAATTCAGGACTTAATCCCTGTGCCTAAATGAATTTTAGAATGAAAACCTCAAAAGTCTAATTCAACACAGAATTATGACAGCTTGATCCATATTCTGTAGAACTCGTCTTGTACAATTTACTTTGTTGAAGATATTAGTGTATAAGAAAGATTGTATTCTTTTTGGATGTCATGGAATCTTAAGTTGGCAATGTTAATCTAGCGTATTTTATCATTCATAGCACCAGGCAGTGTCATTCATGCTTGCTGAAATGGCAATGAAAGTGGAACTTGCTAGGATGGCTTACCAAAGAGCTGCATGGGAAGTTGATGCTGGCCGCAGAAATACCTACTATGCTTCCATTGCAAAGGCATTTGCTGGTGACATTGCAAACCAAGTAGCTACAGATGCAGTGCAAATTTTTGGAGGAAATGGATTTAATACTGAATATCCTGTAGAAAAACTAATGAGAGATGCTAAAATCTACCAGGTAAGTAAAAGAGAATGTGATCTCTACAATAACGTCTAAATTTTATATAGAACTACCTAATGGCTACTTATTTCAAATCTTGATGTACACATATGACGTAAGTTTTTAGAATGACAGTAAGTATCCTTCAATTTAAAAATGTATCACAGATTGGTGCCTGCCTACAGTTTAACTTTTCCTTCAGCCTGATACCTAGTTCAAATAACAGTTGTTGCAAATTACCATGTTTTACTCCTCAGATCCAAAGACAGTATGCAGAACAACTGATTGGTAATGACATTTTGGGATATTCTCACGTTCCTCTTATTTTAGTCTAGAAGAGAACACTGAGCGTCTTCTTCACCTTTTTCCTCATGAGTCATGTGGAATGATTTTTATTTATTTATTTATTTTTATTTTTTCCTTTTCTGTTTCCAGTCTCTTCATCACTTTTGGCTATGCTCTAAACCTTATGTTTGAAACTTTGGTAGCATAACCCAGGCAGAATACTTCAGCTGATACATCACCAGCATTGAGTGTCATAGAATATATCATGATCTTGCATATGTTGTATTAACAGAAGTATGACACAACCTGGAACACTTGGCCCATTTTTCTTTTTAACAACAAACCAAGCTTATACTTACTCATGTTTAGCTTGCAATCACCCATAATCCCCAGGTCTTTTTCTTCATTATTATTGCTGAGAAATTATTCCATGTTATGTCATAATTCCTGTCTTGGGATATGTTATGCTACTGTTCTTTATTCAGCAAGAATGTTTTACTTATGCTCAGCAAAACCAGTAATCTTTTCACCTCTTTCTGATAGTAATAGTGGCTAGGTAAAACTTATCAGAAAAGGTATCAAGAAATGCATGTGGACCATAATCTGAAAGGTTAGTTAGTTATAACAACTGTCATTCTTAAGATTCTATGTAGTTAACATTTCTCTTATAGCTCACGTTAAAATGAAAACTATGATTCTTCCTAGCCAAGATTTTGTTTTTCTCTGTTTAAGGAAAGACAGCTACTACTTTGGAATCTAAAGGTCCTTAGTACTAATTGCAGTCCTGCAAGTGAGAAGATGAATGAGTCATATAATTTTACTTTGGGCATTTTTTCTGTCCGGTTCTATGTTTTGCCAGAGAAAGATGTTGTGAGGGTTGGAAGTTTATTTAAAAGTTAAGATTAATTTTACAGGATTCCAGTTATTTAGATTTTCTATTATACTGATCCATCACAGGTGCATGGCAAGGTAGACTTTTTTCTAATTGTTCAGTCTAATCAGATTTAGTATTAATTTTTGTTGTTTTTTTTGCTTTCCTTCATCCCTTAAAAGAATAAAAGGAAGGATTTTGTCTTTACAATAATTTAGCCCATGTCTCTTGATTATGCTTTACTATATTACGGCCCAATTCCACATGGTACGTGCTTTTGGCCATGTGTTTCATGTGCAAAAACTTTGTTTTCCACTTGTTCTTTTCTTCCATATATTTGATATTTCTCAGTATTACACGGTTCTACTACTTCCCTTCAGTTGAAGGTGGTGCTTGAAACTGCTTCCACTGCTTATAAACCAAAACTTCTTTTGCATTTATTTAAGCAGACTGTGAGATTTGATGTCTTTACACTTAAGTTCCATGGCTGTCCTCATCAGCAAGTAATTTAGTGCAGTAGGAGATTAGCAGATTGCAGGAATAGCTGCTGAATGCCCCCCAGCTAGACTATATCCAATTTGGAGAGGCTAAGTTCACAGCAGTCCTGTTTGGTTCCTTGGACTGAATGTCCCCACTATGCATGTAATTGTAAAGGCTTGTAAATTGTAAACAAAACTGTAAATTTTTACAGGCCTGGACAATTTGGTCTTCATTAGGATATGGACAGTATTTGGCATATAGAGAGAGTAGAGTTTCCAGTTAAGTTTGCTCCAAAAGGCACCTACTTTCACCAAACTAAATCTGCTCTATAACCTGGATCATTGTAGGGTAAGCAGCAGCAGTCAGATGATTCACTTTGAGAATGAAAAATTTCCTCTGAAGAAAAAACTAATGTGACTATAACGTGGCTCTATTTTCAAAAAGCTTTGTAAGGTTCTTGGGAATACTGTCCCTATTTTATGACTACAGAAAGTGAATTTACCTGAATTTGAGCAACTTGTCAAACCAAGTTTTGGCAGAACTGGGAACTGAAACACTTGAACCTCTAAGCTATGTTGCTTCCACGCTCAAATCCTGTTGCAGTATACCTGTGGAGCTTAGAGCCTTCTTACTGCATTAGAGCTTCATATATGCAGTGTTGTGCATCTCTGTCTTTCCTGCCATCAGTCGATGTAAAACGGGGATGGTACAGAACGTTTCTAGAAGTCAATACAAGAATGTAAGGTTAAAGAAAGGAAAAAAAGGGATACTGTATTGGAGAGAGGAGTAGTTAGCAAGAAGAAATGGAAGTAAATGAATCAAAGGGAATGCTTGGTGTGACCTTGTAAGTCTAGTCAACAAAAATACAACACTCAGCACAAGTCATCTTCTCTTCACCCATTGTTTTAAAACTTAGTTTGTAAAACCTAAACTATGTATTTTCTTCCTCAGATAACACATTTTCTTTATCTTTCTTGGCCCCCTATGTCTGTTTGCCTGAGAAAATTACTGAGTTTAGATGAGAGGATGTGAGACTGTCTCTCAGTATCTTGTGTATGATTTATTCTATTTAGCCCAATGTAGTTACTTAGTCACATTGGATTTTTTCAGTTTTATTTTTCTTGGATTTAGCATTCCAATCTACACTGTAATGTAGTATGCTAAGGAGGTTTAAAAGTGTAGAAAGATCAATGTAAAACCTTTTTAAAAATGACCATCTAACATTGTTGCAATTCTTCTTTTCAGATTTATGAGGGAACTGCTCAGATTCAAAGGATGATCATAGCTCGTGAACATGTTGGCAAATTTAAGGCTTAAAGAAATGTATAAAGTGTGTGTGGCACTATGGTAGTATTCTGTGTTCTCATAGAAGAGGATTTTAGTGCATTTCTCAATACAATGGAAAATTTGTGGAAAAAAGCCCTTTTCCTTAAGTCTTTTTATTGAACACATTATTAAGCACTACTTCTTCCCATCCACTCTCTCTGAATTCCAAAGTGATTGATTGTCTATTGTCTTTCCCCACTTAATCATTTTCACTCAAATATTTAGCCTTTGGTGGGGGAAGAGAGAAAACGTTCTCTATAAAATTTATGAATTTATTTGATTTAAAAAGATACCAGAATTCCCAGAATTCAGATTTTTTTTTTTTTTTTTTTTTTGGTCTGTGAAGGCTTGTGAAAATTCAGCATGAGGAATTAAATTTGGGGAGTTTCTGTATTGTTTATAATGATACAGATTTGTTCAGTCTCTTTTATCATTGGCATTTGGATGGATATCAAATTCAAAAATCTCGGGGAAATAGTTACTTACAAATGCTATTCAAATTCCTCAGGAATACCATGTTGCAGCAGATTGTCTCTAGGTCACCTAGAGCTAGCTGAAAATAAATACGCTAACATGTTGGTTTTGTTGGCCTTTAGAAACTTGTATTTAAAAAAAAAAAAAGATGAATGAATCTTAATTTCTGGACCGTTCAAAAGCATATATTATCATAAATTAGAACACACAGCACTATTATTTTTCTCAAACAGGGACAGGATTATTATTTCTAGTTTGTCTATATTTTATGTGTGTCCCTGAAGCAGTATGAACAAAAACTACTTCTTGTTTTCAAAAGACACAGCATAATAGGGGTTCTTTTGAGTTTCTTAACCACGTTATTCACCTGAATCCAGCACTGAAACAAATTGTCATTCAAAGCGTTTCTCTCTGTTCTTCAAAGAAACCTGTTGTGTTCATGAAGAAAATACTTGTGCCTTTTCCTGTGCAAGACGTCTGCTTTGTGGTTGGATGTTATGGACAGCTTTCGGTAAAAGTAATTATGTGGTTTTGTTGTAGCATAAATAAGTATGATTGTTCAATTTAAAACTTTTTCATTTTAGCCAATGCCACATAAAATAACCTCTAGGAAACATTGCCGTATTTTCATTTATAACATATCTATTCTAAATTTGCATATTACTTCAAAAATCTAAGTACAAAAAGGGCAAGAAACGAGAACCTCACAACACAATGTTTTTTCACTGTAAAGTTAGATGATCAAAATGTTATTTCTGACAGCCATTGCTGCATTTGAATAAAAACTAATTTTAAACAGAGAGGTGTGGTGGTTTTTATTCATTTTGCTAGCCACATCGTTTAAATTGTATTTTGCATAAATTATCCAGCATCTGAAACAGGCAAATATCTGCACCTCAGTTCCTCCTGTGCTACTGCCCACAACAGCTGCGTGGCCATTGTGGTTCAGCAGTGTGAAGGCCTGCACTGCTTTGCCTGCATGAAGTCTGTTCTGAGGACTGAGATCCAACCCAGCAGTGACAATCTCACCTTGAAGGAATGCAGCCTCTCTCACTACTGCACTTTCTTAAGTAAGTAAATGTTCGGTCCGGATGATTCACTTCAAGTCGAAGTGCAACGTTTCCTTAAGAATGACTTATGTGATCATTTTTATATCAGATTCAATGTATTTAAGGGTATATTCCTTTCCATCAGTGTATACACTTAACTGTTTGCAGCACGAACAGCCGAGGAAGAGGAATTCTTGAGAGTTTTGTGTTTTGTTTTGTTTGAAATTTGGCTAGGCTCTGCTGGGCAGTGCTGGCAGAACGCACGTTCCCTGGACTTCTTGGAAAAATTACTCAGCCACATCTGGAGTGCCATGTCAGGAGACAGTCAGAGGACAACAAAGATGACAGACAGATGGGATAGCTGCACTGAATGAACAGATGACAAATTCTGGTATTTGTCACATCACGTCACAGTGAGAGTGGTGGGATAAATGCCAACACAGGTCAGACCCTTTTTTTCTGTATACTGTCAGTGTTGTCCGGGTAAATTGCAGAAAAGCAATTTTCGATCAATGATTTTGATGACTGCAAACTTAGAAACCAAATACTCTTGGATAGCAATTAGAAAAAACATATTTCAGGATGTTACTTAAAAACAAACACTAATGGACAGACCTTCAGGATTTGGCTCTATCACTTCCGAAAATAAATAAATCGAATTAAAGAATGATATGCTTTTAAAGTTCACAGTGGTGACTGATAAATTTTGTAATACTCTAGCTACAGGTTCTTCTGGAACTTTAAATGATTTCATTTGGATTTTTAAAATTCTCTGTGCACATTGAGGTGAAAGACCAGGATATGAGTACTGTTCTAGTTTTTATATATCTATGCATATGTATGTGTGTGTCTATATAGATGCACATATTACTGTATATCATAATTACTGTATTTTATAATATTTAATTACTTGGTATTTATATAAGCTTTGCATTTATGAAATATGTATGATTTAAGTGTAGTACATGTACACTTTAGTACTATACAGAGGAATTATGGTAGGAGCCAGTTCTTGTTCTCAAATCTGAGAACTTTTTCTTTTTTCCTTTGTAACATAAAAATGATACCAGTCTGTTGAGCATTTTATTTATCTGGCTTGTACTCTTCCTCCTGAGAAAAAGGATTTATTCTCAGTCTTATTTTTTTTACGATAGTGACTAGCATTATAAATGTAACTTATCACCATCTATTATGCCTTTTTTTCCTGTTCCTTCTCATGCAAACCATGGTGGGATACAATACTAAAACGCTCAAATGCTTCTAAAAAATTACTTGATTACTTGCATCTCCAGTCCCATCTCATGGAAGAAATGGTGTTACAAAAAATAAGGTAGTGTCCTGGTTTGGAAGAAAGTATATAGGAATTAAGGTGTTGGATTTGAAACCCTTAGGGCAGAAGAATGTTGCTTTCTTGGATAGTGTGAGTGTTGACATGTATTACCTTATCTAAAGTACATGTTTATCACCAATTAAGCTCTAGAATTACCCCGAGACCCAGGAAGCTAAAGTTTCTTTAGGTTTTGACCTTTGAGCTTCTCAGAGCTGTCCAGTTGAATTCCTTTCCCAAATTCTAATCCAGCACTAGAAGGCAGGGGTATACTGTAAGGTTGTTTACATTGATGTATTAGAGATGCGTACTTCTTGGATTAATGATGGATGGTACTAGGAAATACTTTTATGATAACTGAATACAGCTTCAGAGACACAAAGCTGAGAAGTGTTAGCAAATGCTAATGCAACATATCTTGTGCATGTTCTTAGTCCACAAACACCATTTAGTTTCCTGTATGTATAAAGGGCCCTGTCACATCTTCCAGGTAAGTGCACCAGAATAATTGCAGAATTGCAAAATCCAGCAATCAAGATCACGTTCTTGCATCAGTTTAACTGAAAATTGCATTAGCTCAGGGTTTGGGGCTGGGTGTGGCTTTTATGGTTTAGCTTCCAGATTTAAGTGTGCCAAAAAAAATTTGCAGCTCTAGTCAGTCTTGCTTTAAAAACAACAATTGTTTCTGCTTCTGCCCAGATACCAGAGAGAACCCAAACATTTAAGGCTGATCAAAAGTTCCAGTATTTTGAGAATCTACTGCCCTGCAATTATCAAGTGGGGCACTACAGATAAATGTTAAAATTGTATAACTATTTGCAAATTACCACTAGTTGAACTGATTTGCATATATATGTCTATACATAAGCTGAAAATGATTTGTTCACTGTTATGTGTAGTAAAGATACAGATCACTTGAGTTGTAGTGTGCACTTTGTGAATGAGAAGATAATCCGTGGGCTGGAAAAGAAAACAGTATAGTTTGTTAATCGGGAGAATAAGAATGGTAACAGTGCAGGAACTTAATAGATTGAGATAAAGACAGTTTATAGGTAAAGCTGCACAGGCAAGCAAAGGAAAACAAGAAATTCACTCACTGCTTTGCATCAACAGGTGGACGTTCACCCATTTTTGGGAAAGCCAGGTTTCATCACAAGTAACAGTTAATTGGGAAGACAAATGCCATCACTCTGAATGTGTGTCATGTCGGTCGTGTGTCTGTCCTGTCCTTTTTTTTATTTTATTTATTTATTTTTTTTTATTCCTGAGCACAACTCTGTAAGATATGGAATAACCCTTTAGTCAGTTTGGATCAGCTGTCCCTAGGCTGTGAGACCCCAGGAACTGGCCTGACCAGGAACCCTTCCACTCTGAAGATGTGCAGAATGATTCTGTTATGTTAGCTTTATAATTATGTAAGCAGTCAGAGGCTAGGGGGTTGTAAAAACATAAATGTATTGATAAGAGATTGTATAAAGAGTGGCACAGAAAATCCTTAGGTTTGCCAGCCCTGTGGAAAACCATGTGGTACTCAGACTTGTACAATTCTGAAATAAACAATATCTCAACCTAGTGTGTGGATTGGCTGATTGCACATTGGGTAATGAATCCAAACTTTTTATCAGACAATGGAAGCAGCCCCCAGGGTATTCACAGTCCCACAGACAAGAAGTCCAGAAACAGTTTTACCATTCACACCTCTGTTTGCTCATGGGCTCTTCCTCATTCCAGAGAGTTAACTAATAAGTGTGTTTGCTCAAGTTTAGCCCAGTACAGCCAGCAAGATTACTCAGGAAGGAGGCAGTATGGCACTGACACTCAAAAAAGCTTTGTGCAGTCATTTTCAAATTTGGAAAGCTAAGAAACAGGTTTTCACAGAAAAAAATACACAAGAGATGGTTACTATTCTACAAGTCATAGGCTTCAGCCTGGTATTCTCAGACAGCTCTCTTGCTGTTTCCTTCATAATATGAGACCATCATACTTCCAAAATACTCTTTTCTGCTACTTAGAATACTTTGCTCCAGTGATCTTGCAAAGAGCTCTTACCCTTGGCAGCAATTAGCCTCAAAGTTCTAGTTGTATATAATCTGCATTGTAAGAAATAGCTACTAATTTTGCTCAAGTTGCCTTTTGCCTCTAAGGAAGATTAGGAGTACTTTCATAGGTGAAGGAAGGGGAGAGGAAAAAAATGCACAAAACTTTGTGGGATATGCCTTTTTGCATGTATCCCAAAATGAAGAGTCAGAATTCATATGCTGGAACTTCAATTACCTTTTAAGAAACTGGGGATCCAGAAGTTGGATGATGAGGTTTTAAGTAGCTGAGGGTACTTACTCCAAAAAAAAGACAGGCCTGGGAAGAAAAAATGCATGCATTTTCTTCATGAACAGAATACCATGTTGAAATTGGGAATCGTAATACTTCCCAGAAATTTTCTGGTAAGGATTTGATCCCAAGTCTTGAGAAATGATAGGATCCTGAGACAGTAAGTCAACCCCAAGAACTACAGGAGAGGATGTGAATGTTACCACCTGTCATTAAAAAGCAAACACCCCAAGTGATGTGGCAGCAGCAGCAAGAGGAGAGGACGCACAAGCAGGCTGGACTGTCTGTCAAACTCAAGTGCAGGAAGAAAGGGCAGAGCTGGAACCTGTAAAGACAGGGTCATAGAGGACAGATGACGTAATAAGGGAGTGGATGAGCTGAAAACAGTCAAGGAAGTGGAGAGGGTCAAGAAAGGAGTTATTTCATGCAGTAGAAAGAAATAGCCAACAGAACGGAAAGCAATGTTTCCATTTTGGAAAGAACCTTTTAGCAAAGCAGTGCTCCAAAGCCCAATATTTGGCCATCATCCTGCAAAATAGTATTTTATTTTTCAGATTTTCACACCTCCTTAGGCATAATGTACTGATTCTTCACTGGTTTTCATTCCTGCAAAGAGTTATTTTTAAACACATAAAGTGTTGGAGAATATCAGGACTCCAAGCGCATAATAAGGGATGTATGATTTCAGACATCTTTATTAATTTAATAAAAAGCTTCACTAACTGTAATCAGAAGGAAAGAATGGCAGCATCTCTCCCTCTGTCCTCGTGTTCTCTACCCAGTTGTTGCAGATACCTGATTTACACACAGTTTCAAAGAAATGAAAGAGGTAAGGAAAAAACATTATAACATTAACAAAGTCAGGTGTGCTTTCTTGGGAAGGATGGAATCCAGAATATCACTTAGATGTTAATGAGAATGAAGTAGCCATTCCTGGAAAGGGTGGACTCCTTCAGCATCTTGTTAACTGCCACAATTGACACCCTGGTTAGACGTGTAGGAGTGTCACACCCAGTATTATTAGCTCAGAAAACAGAAATAATCAAACTGCTAGGTTTTGGTTGAAAGCAATGTTCTTTTTGCTAGGTAAACTTCATCAGACCTCATAGATCTTAAATATTAGTGTTTTTTTCTTGTTGTTGTTGTTTTGTTTTGTTTTCCCACAACAGGGACTCCATTTTTATGACACATTTCAATTCTGAAATTTTCATTTAGAAGCCAGCCTGGAGTTTTTGTGTCGCAGCCACTGCAGAGCCTGCAGGGTGTTAAGCAGGGTGCAGAGTGCGGCCCCCTCCTGCAGCCACCACAGCCCACACCAGGCTGCTGGGGCCTGCCCAGTGCCCGGGGTCCTGGGGTCTGCCCAGACTGGGGGACGCTGCTGCTGCTTTCCCCTTTGCAGAGTCAGCCAGTAGCAAATCTGAGCATGTATCCCAGAGACACTGTCCCAGAGGGGGAGAAGTGAGATTAATGTGTATATATCCCAGTAATATAAGTACCCTAGCAGTAACGATTGGTGTGCAAGCTAGGAGGAGCGATCCCCCTTGCACCCAGTGCTGCAATAAACATACCTGCTTTATAACTCTCCTCGGGTTGTAAAGTTTGATTTCCGCACCTCACAGCTGGTACAACAGAAGTAAGGGAAACCATCCAAGGGACCTGGGAAAAAGCTTGAGAAGTGGCCCCTCATAAACATAATGAGGTTCAACAAGTCTAAGTGCAAGGTGCTGCACCTGGGTCAGGGCAATCCCAGACATGAGGACAGACTGGGAGAAGAACTCATTGAGAGCAGCCCTGCAGAGAACCCCCTTGGGGGTTCTGGTGGACGAAAAGCTCAACATGAGCCAACAGTTTGTGCTTGCAGCCCAGAAAGTCAACTGCATCCTGGGCTGCATCAACAGAAGAATGGGCAGCAGGTGGAGGGAGGGGATTGTCCCCCTCTGCTCCACCCTTGGGAGGCCACATAGAATCATTAAGGTTGGAAAAATACACACATGAAGTACTGCATCCATATCTGGCAACACCAGCACAAGAAGGATGTTGATCTATTAGAGGGGGTCCAGAAGAGGGCCACAAAGATGATCAAGGGGCTGGAGTTTGGGGCTTCTTCTCCTATGACGACAGGCTGAGAGAGCAGGGGTTGTTCAGCCTGAAGAAGAGAAGGCTCTAGGGAGACCTCACTGCAGCCTTTCAATACTGAAAGGGGACTTACAAATTAATGGAGAGCAACTTTGTACATGGACAGATAATGATAGTACACGGGGGGATGGTTTAAAACTAAAAGAGGGAAGATTTAGATTAGATATTAGGAGGAAATTCTTCATTCAGAGGGTGGTGAGGTACTGGGACAGGTTGCACAGTGAAGAGGATGCCTCATCCCTGGAGGTATTCAGGACCAGGTTGAACATGGCCCTGGGCAACCTGATCTAATGGGTGGCATCCCTGCCTATAGCAGGTGGGTTGGAACTAGATGATCTTTAAGGTTCCTTCCAACCCAAGGCATTCTATGTTCCCTCAAGTACTTGGCATGGCTCCTCTGCCGACCCAGAACCCCTCTCAAGACTCCAGGCCCCCTACCCACTTCAAGGGTCGCCCATTGACTAGCTGATCCAGCTTGACGCTCACTGCAAATGCACACACTTACACACTCATCCCTCATGCATACCACAGTCACAAGTGTCCCCGGGCATAGGAGCATGGACCCACCTGATACCCTGGCCTGACACCCCAACCCAGACTCGAGGCCCCCATTACTCACTGGCTTGTTCAGCTTAAAGTTTGCAGGTGAATGCACATGTACACCCCATGCAGGCCAGCTTGGTGAAGATGCAGACACTCGGACCCCCAGTAACCAGCATCAGGCTGTGACCTATGGCCCTGATCCAGCTGCTGGTGCCGAGCCTGCACTCATCTCACTCACACCAGTTGCCCCCAGCAGCTCTTTGGGAGCATGCAACGCTCACACCCCATGGCTGAGCATCGAAGACCCCCCCACTCACTCCAGTAGCTGATGCCAGGACCCCACTGGACCCAGTAGGTGGCACCACAGGCCAGGTGCCCACTCCTCCAGTCTGACTGGCACCCAGTCCATGCACACAAGCATATACACAAACATACACAAGTTAAAAATAATAATAATAATGAAAGAAAGAAGTAGATAGGACAGACTGCGGTGATCAGATGCAAACCAGACAAGTGTACATCCCATTTTACCTGTGAACCACCATTTTACACTTTCTGCCTACCCCCTATTTGTTCCTCCTTCTCCCTTTTCACCTTGCACTTCCCACATGGGTTTGCAGAGCTCTGCAGTTTCCTGTATCCCTCACAGTCCAGGGTCACCCTGGTTTACATTCTTATCTGTTGCAAAGTCCATGTTGATCCTCCTAGAAGTATTTTGATAGCTCATCAACTAGTGTGACTGGGAGATTTTTTCTTGTCATTGTCTCCATGTTTGTTTTGTCAGGTCTGTGCCTTAGCATTTTGCATATTGTTCCCCTTTCTTATCAGCCTAATCCAGAAATCCTCACTCAGAAAACATTGCTTGAATCAATATTCCCACATCCTGTCTCTTATTTATTACAACTGTCCAGGTTTGTTTCTGGTCTGTTTGTTTATCCTAACTTAGAAGTCCTTGATCAAGATAACCCTGCTGGAATAAACCTCCCACATTCTCACATGCCCTTAACAATTAGTGTGACTAACCAGATTTTGTTCCCATCACTGCCTCCCTTTCTTTTTATCACTTGTTGCCTTGTAAAAGGTTCTTGACCAGGTAGGTGCCCTTAAAGGAGAAGGCACTCTCATACATACATCTCCCCAGTATAGGTCCTGATGACCCCAAAACAGAAGGCAGCACTGAGGGTCAGAAATACAGCATTAAATATGTGCAGATAACAGGACACCATCTCCCTCTTGACCTTAATGTCCTTCTCCCTCAGAGGCTGCTTCTTCTTCTTGCTTAGGTTCAGAAACAGTTGTTGAATAAAAGCAAACACATTTTTAAGTGCCCATTGTCTTGGAGCAGTGCTCAGCAAGCAAAACACCATTTGCCATTTAGAATACAATCTATTACAAAAGTCTGGTGGTAAATATGACTTTTAGCAAGATAATCCAATATTCATAGGGTTACATTATGGTTGTAGGAATGTAGGCATTTTTTTTCCTCTAGACATTGCACCAACCTTGCTAGTTAAGGGACTGTGTGTTGTAGTGGGTCTGGCTGGGATGTTAACTTTCCCTGCAGCAGCCCATACAGTGCTGCGCTCTGCACTTGTAGCTAGAACAGCAGGGGTATCACACTGGTGTTGTGTCTGCTGCTGAGCAGTGCTGGCACAGCATCAGGACTTTCTCTAACCCTCCTAGGGGGTGGGCAAAAAAGTGAGAAAGAAACATCACCAGGGCAGCTGACCTAAACCAACCAAAGGGATATTCCATACCATATGATGTCACACTCAGCAATAAAAGGTGGAAAAAGGAAGAAGGGGGGAGGGTTGGGCTCTCGTTGCGAAAACGTCTGTCCTCCTCCTGAACACTGGCTACGTGCGTTGAGGCCCTGCTTCAAGGACGTGGTCAAGCATCGCTCATTTGTGGGAAGTGGAGAGTAATTTCTTTCCTCTGCACTTCCACATAGCCTTTACTTGTTTTGTTTTGTTATTGCCTTTCCCCCTCCCTTTTCCCCTTTCCCTTTTTTCCCTTCAGTTGAATTGTTTAATTAATATTTCCTTAATATTTTTTTTCTCTTTAATTAAATTATCCTTATCTCAACCCATGAATTGTTCTTTCCTTTACTTCTTCCCCTCCTCATCTGAGGAGGGGGAGTGAGAGAGCGGTTGTGGTGGTCAGCTGCCTAGCACGGTAAAACCAACACACATGTCCCACATGATGCTTTGAAATAACTTGGAAAACTTAAGATACCTTATGGTTGCATGACCCACAGAACAGAGGTAAAAATCCTTTAATGGATTAGTCATTTTTTTAAATGAGGGAAGAAGGGGTCCAAGAAAGCTGGTTAATTTTTAAACATCACCTCCTCTGAGCTCAAAACCTGTTCATCCCAACAGAGAAGTCAGGAAAAATGCCAGGAGGCCTTCATGGATGAACAAGGAGCTCCTGTCCAAACTTAAACAGGAAAAAGGAAGCATGCATAAGGGGAATACAGAGACACTGTCTGAGCATCCAGGAAAAATGTGGGCCCATTGCTGAACAACACTGATTACAGAGAAAAGGGAAAAGGCCTAGGTACTGACTTTTTGCCTCAGGCCTTACCATCAAGACTGGCCTTCAGGAATCCTGAGTGCAAGAGACGCAGCACTGTCTGTGGTGTAAAGAATTTTAATTCTAAATGAATTCTAAAAGAATTAGAATTAGATGATGAATTAGAAGAATTAAAGAATTTCAGAATGAATGACTAGCTGAGTGGATGAGGGGAGAGCAGTGGATATTTTCTACCTTGACTTCAGCAAGGCTTTTGACACTGTCTCCCATAACATCCTCATAAACAAGCTCAGGAACTGTGGGATGGCTGACTGAACAGTGAGGTGGATTGAGAGAACTGGCTGGATGGCAGAACTCAGATGGTTGTGATCAGCAGCACAGCCTTGTTGGAGGCCTGTAGCTGGTGGTGTCCCCCAGGGGTCAGACCTGGGTCCAGTCCTGTTCAACTTACTCATCAGCAACCTGGACAATGGAACAGAGGGCACCCTTAGCAAGTTTGGTGATGACACGAAGCTGGGAGGAGTGCTAATACCCCGGAGGGCTGTACTGCCTTTCAGAGGGACCTTGACAGGCTGGAGGGTTGTGTGGTGACATACCTCATGAGTTTCAAGAAAGACAAATGCAGGGTCCTGCACCTAGGATGGAGTAACCCCATGCACCAGTACAGGCCGGGGGCTGACCTGCTGGAAAGCAGCCCTGTGGAGAAGGACCTGGCTGTTCTGGTGGACAGCAGGCTGACTGTGTGTCAGCAATGTACCCTTGTGGCCAAGAGGGCTGATGGTATCCTGGGCTGCATTCAGAAGAGTGTTGCCAGCAGATCAAGGGAGGTGATCCTCCCAATCTACTCAGCCCTGATGAGGCTTCACCTGGAGTATTGTGTCCAGTTCTGGGCTCCCCAGTACAGGAGGGTCATGGAACTACTGGAGTAAGTCTAGCAGAGATGAGACTGGAGCATCTCTCATACAAGAAGAGGCTCAGAGACCTGGGCCTGTTTAGCCTGGAGAAGGTTGAGAGGAATCTTATCAATGTGTACAAGTATCTGAAGGGAGAGTATCAAGAGGATGGGGCCAGATTGTTTTCAGTGGTGCCCATTGACAGGATGACAGGACAGGCCACTGTGTTTTAAAGCGCCTTACATGGGGACACTGAGTTCATTGGGACAGTAATGTTCATAATATGGGGAAGAGGACTGTCTTATAAACGTATTTTGTTACCAAATATCATCATAAAATCATAGAAACATAGAATGGTTTGGATTGGAAGATCATCTATTTCCAACCCTCCTGCCAATGGGCATGGACACCTCCCACTAGACCAGGTTGCCCAAAGCCCCATCCAACCTGGCCCTGAACGCTTCCAGAGATGGGGCAACCACAACTTCTCTGGGCAGCCAGTTCCAGTGCCTCACCAGCCTCAGTGTAAAGAACTTCTTCTGAATATCTAATCTAAACCTACTATTTTTTAGTTTAAAACCATTCCCCCTTATCCTATCACTAGACTCCCTGACAAAGTGTCCCTCCCCAGCTTTCCTTCAGGTATTGGAAAGTCACTATAAGGTTTCCCCAGAGCCTCTTCTTCTCCACTCTGGACAACCCCAATTCCTTCAGGCTATCTTCATAGTAGAGGTGCTCCATCCCCTTGATCATCTTTGTGGTCCTCCTCTGGACTCATTCTAATAGCGCCACGTCCTTCTTATACTGGGGCCCCAGAGCTGAACGCAGTACTCTAGGTAGGGTCTTATGAGATAATGATAATTCAGCAATAGCAGGAACAGTGGTCCACTTCCTATTCACATTTAGTACCTTAATAGAATCATATAATGTCTCGAGTTGGAAGGGACCCATAAGGATCGAGTCCAACTCCTGGCTCCACACAGGTCTACCCAAAAATTCAGACCATATGACTAAAAGCACAGTCCAAACGCTTCTTAAACTCCAGCTTGGTACTGTGACCATGTCCCTGGGGAGCCTGTTCCAGTGCACGACAACCCTCTCAGTGAAGAACCTCTTCCTGATGTCCAGCTTGTACCTCCCCTGTCATAGCTTGACACCATTCCCACAGGTCCTATCACTGTCACTAAAGAGAATAGATTGGCGCCAGCCCCTCCACTCCCTCTCGTGAGGAAGCTGCGATGAGGTCTCCCCTCAGCCTCCTCTTTTCCAGGCTGAACAGGCCAAGTGACCTCAGCCGCTCCTCATACATCTTCCCCTCTAGGCCCTTCATCATCGCTGTTGTCCTTCTCTGGACACTGTCCAAAAGTTTAAGGTGCAGTTTGGGCTGGCTGTCCTGGCCATCAGTAACTGTGATGGAAACTCATCTACGCACAGACTAGAGCAACGAAGGATTTTACCCCAGACTGCAGAACAGTTTGGTAGCACCAGAGATACCAAAGCAAGGCAACAGAAGGGTAATCCTTGCAAGTCCAGCCAAGACAACACAGGGTTACCCTGGCAACTGCAGCAACCCTGATCCTGCAACTCCCTTCCAGAGAAGTGGGACTGTAAGACCAGGCCAATATAGACCTATAAGACCCTTAAAAGGTACTTAGCAGTACTAAGTCTTCTCTCCATGAATGCATCTCTCCCAGGAGATGAAACAAATGGCTGAGAAGTGTTGTGCAAAAAGAGAAGGTGATGCAATTCTTTCTGGTTCTTTAAGCGGGAGAATGTCAGGTTATGTGGTAAAAGCTCATCTGCCCAGTCACAAAGGAACACAGAAGCATGATGACAGGTGGTCGTCCCCTGCAAAACACACTCTGATGTCACTGCCCCCAGCCCCACCATCACTTTGACTTTACAGCTGCAATCTGTTTGCTTTATTCTGGTAAAAGGAAACACATGAAGAGGGAGGGGAGGTTTCAGCTGGTCAGGACACGCAGGTCTCTGGGGAAGGTCCAGAGGCCTGGATCCTCAGAGGGCAGAGGCTGGGGAAGTGGCATTTTCTGGAGGAGCTGCCAGGCCCAGCAGTCCCCGGGCAGTGGCAAAGAGGTTGAGGGGTGCAGCACCATCGGTGATGAGGGTTGACTGGAGTCCCAGGCCCTGCAGCAGCTTCACCTGGAGGTGGGCACAGTACTGGTCATCCCTCCCAGCACACCATAACCCTGGCAGACCATACCCTCTCCAGCGAGTCCAAGCAGGCACTGCCTTCCAGAAGCCCTGTCCTCCTTGAGCTGCTTCCCCACTCAGACATGCCCCATGGAGACCCCGCCCCATGGAGACCCCGCCCCATGGAGACCCCGCCCCCTACCAACAGCCTGCCCCCATAGGCTTAACACCCACAAAGCCCCACTCGCTCCGCAGAGATCCAACCCCCCCAAGCCAGAGCCCAGCCTCTGCAGCCTCCACCCTTCCAAGAAGCCACACCTGATGCCATGCCTCCCACAAAATGGCTGCCACGGCAGACCCCAACCCCTCTTAAGCCCCATCTTAAGCCATGCCCCACACTTAGGCCACACTCCACCCACCTGCAGCTCAGGCCCAGCCCGGGCGATGTCCCGAATGGTGTCGGGGCCCAGGGCCCTGGCCACCTCCCGCACCCGCGAGGCCTCCACATCCGCCAGCGCCTGGGCCCGTGCTGCCTCTACCTCTGCTCGGGCCCGCTGCGCCTGCACCTCCTGCGCTTGCACCCGCTCCAGCCGCTTCAGCTCCGCCTCCTGGGGGTGGAGAATGCATCGGACCCACCCCTTTTGCTGGCAGACACACCCACCCACCACAGGCCCCTCCCACTGAGCCCACAGGTACGCTGCTCATAGGTTATATGCCCCCTCATAGGGGCGAGGCTAGAATGGGACACGCCCCCTAGGACAGCCCCACCCCCTCATCCCAGCTCCTCCCCAACCCCGGGCCACCTGAGGCACCACTAGCCCCATCCCTCCCATCACTCCCTGCCCCACACTCCAGGCCCCGCCCCCTCCATCAGGCATTGCCCCATCAGGCCCCACCCCTCCCACCAGGCCCCACCCCCAACTCACCGTCTCTATGGCGACGGCCTCAGCCTTGAGCTTGGCCTGGAGGATGGCAGCTTCGCCTTCGATGCGGGCAGCCTCTGCCCGGGCCTGAGCCTCCGCCCGTGCCACCCCTGCACTCTCCACCGCTGCGCTGTGGGGCTGTGTCACACACCGCGCCCACCACGGGCCACACCCCCTCCCACCACGCCTTCCATCCCCAGCCCCGCAACTCTGCCCCAGTGCCCTCGGGGAAGAGGGAGGACCACAGTTCACACTGGGAAAGCCGCAGAGCCCCAGCACATCTTGGGGAGATGGAAGGCCCCAGTACACCCAAACCCACTGAGGACGACCTTAATGCATGCTGGGAAGAGGGAAGACCCCAGTGCCTGTGGGCAAGCAGAAGCCCTCAGAGCCCCCAGGGCAGTACATAATGAGGAGATGGTTGACCTGAGAGCCTCAAGCTCCAGCAGTTCTCTGCGTGCCCGTTCAGCCTCAGCCTGGTCAAGGAGGCGCTGTCGTTCCAGGCGTCCTCGGGCCTCCTGCGCTAGGCGCTCTGCCTCGTGCCTATTGACAGACACCAAGGGATGCAAGATGCATAGGACACTGGGGACAGGGTGGGAAGCAGGCTACGCTGGAGATATGGGGGAAACTGGGGGTGTGGGGAGGCAATGAGGATATGGGGGATGTTGGGAACATGGGGAAACAGGGCATGCTGAGGGTATGTGGCATGTAGGGGATGTGGAAAGACATGGAAGGAAGTTTTGGGACACAGGGGATATGGAAGACATTTGAGGATATGAGGGATGTGGGGGAGACAGACAGGGATATGGCAACAAAGGGCATATGGAGAGCCAAAAGTAACCATTTGCGGACATGGAGGGACTTCTGGAGAATCAAGGGAGACCCATCACTGGCCTCCTGAGAGTTAGTGGTGATCCTAGCAGCAAACTGGGAGGTGCACTGGAGAAACACAGGGGACATAAGGAGGACTTGGTGGGACATGAGGTGACATGGGGAAACATGGGGACCTAGCAGCAGCCTCCTGGGAGTTGGTGGCAATCTCAATAGCCAGCTGGACACTGCGCTGCAGGGCATCGCGGGTGCGCTGGTCCACAGGCTCCACACTCTGGATGTCGACGCTTGTCACCACCAGCCCATTGGGGGCAAAGCGGAGCTGCTCCCGCAAACGCCCACTCTCATCGAAGCCAAACACAGCTGAGCAGATGAGACGATTTGAGTTCTGGGGACATTGGGGACATCAGCGTCACTTGGGGATGTTGAGGCTATTGGGGCAGTGGGGACACTGGGGAAGATACAGGGCTTCATCAATGCCAAACAGAGCCAAGCAGAACAGCCTGTTTGAGTTCTTGGGGCATTGGGAAATTCCTGATGTCCCCAAAGACTCTTGGGCACATCAGAGGCTCTGAGGGACAACGGAGACCCAGGGTAATGTGCAGGAGCCACAAGGTTACACCGAGTGACACAGAAGGGGCACATGCAATGTTGGGGGGGGGAGGATGTTGAATCTGAGTGGACCATGGTCACACACGTAACATAGGAAGACGTGGGGGCACAGGTAACACAGGATGCTGCACCAGTGACCCAGAGTAACATGATAGGAGAAGGGGGCAGAGGCACTGGTGATGTAGGTGAAAGTGGGGGTACTTGGGCTCGACCAAGGGGAAACACGCATGACCAACAAGACCTTGTGGAAGTCATCAAAGGTGACGGCAGCAACAGCGCCACGCACACGGGAGGCCAGGGCCTTGCAGGCATCACCCACAAAGTCAGGGACACTGAAGAGGCGCCCCAGATCTTTTGGTTCTTCTGGTACCTCAAAGTGCCTGCAAGGAAAGTGTCCTCAGGTCTCTCCCACCCCAGAGTGCTCCCACCCTGGTCCTGACCCTGGCCTGATCCCACTCCCATTGCCATAACCCACCTCTGTCCCAGAACCACCAACCAAAGGCCAAAGCATCAGGCTCCACTCAGCTGCCAAGCTGCACCTCCTGGCTCTAGCACATGCTCCCTAACTAAAGTCTCTGTCCCCAGTGATGACCCAGGATCTGATCTGTCCCCATATTGTTATCAGTGCCTCCACCAGATCCTGCCCCACCTCCTCCTTGTCCTCCTAGACCAGTCCTGCCCAAGCAGCATCACTGCCCGATAACCCCGACACCACCCACGGCCTAACCATGGCCCCACAGCCCAAGTCCTGACCCCACAGGGCTCAAGACCCTATCCCCAGCATCCAAGACTATCCCAAATCTAACCCCGTCCCCAGCCCTAGCCATGTGTCCAAGGCTCATGCCCTATCCCATCCCACACTATTTACCTGAGATGGTTCCAGGCCCCCACCCTCACCACCCATCCCCATGGCCCACCAACATAAGCCTCACCCACCAGTTGTAGGCCAGCTGGAGCTGGAGGCGGGCATGGTCAGCAGTCTCGATGGTCACGATGTCAGCACAGAAGTCGGGGCCAAGGCGGAGGCAGAGGCTGCGGCGGGCATGGGGCCGCTTGGGGCGGCCTGCTGAGAGGGATAGGACCGTCAGCTGCTCCCCAGGACCCAGCACCACCAGCTCAGGGCCAAGCACCACCCTGTAACACAGCAAGAACACGCCAAAGATAAGCCATGACACACAGGTCCCAGCACTGTCACATGCACCACAGAGACCAATACCACCCTGCCACATCAAGGACACATGGATGAAGGCACAGTCACACTGGAGCCCAACATTACCTTGTGTTATAACAAGGACATGGAAAGGATATGGGTCACATGCTTAGGTGCAAGATGGGGACACACCAAGGACTTATCATAGAACCACAGAATCCCAGACTGGTTGATGTGGGAAGGCAACTCTGGAGGTCATCTGGTCCAAGCCTCCTGCTCAAACAGGGTCACCTAGAGCCAGTTGCCCAGGACCACGTCCAGACAGCTTTCAAATATTTCCAAGGCGGGAGACTTCACAACCTCTCTGGGCAGCCTGTGCCAGTGCTCAGTCACCCTCATAGTGATAAAGCATTTTCTGAGGCTCAGAGGGAACCTCTTATGATTCAGTTTGATCCCATTTTCTCTTGTCCTGGCACTGGGGACCACTGAAAATAGCCTGGCTCCATCTTCTTTGACCACCCCTGCACTCAGGTATTTATCTACATTAATAAGATCCTCCACCGAGCCTTCTCTTCTCAAAGCTCAAAAGTCCAGCTCCCCCAGCCTTTCCTCCAGGCGACATGCTCCAGGCCCTTTAGCATTTCTGTAGCCCTTCATTGGACTCTCTCTGCAGGATGGGCAGGTCTCCATTGTAACAGGGAGCCCAGATGCAGTGCTCCAGGTGTGGCTTCACCAGTGCTGAGCACAGAGGTGCATTACCTCAACCTGCTGGCAACACTTTGCCTAATGCAACCACTAGCTGTCACTGTGGCAAGGGCACATTTCTGGCTTTTGTTGGACTTAGTGTCCACCAGGGCCAAATTTTGCAGAACATTTTCAGCAAAGTTGCTCTGCAGCTGGGCAGCCCCAGCATAAATGTTGTGTGGGGCTGTCCCTCCCCAGGTTCAGGACTTTGTATTTGTCTGTGTTGAACTCCATGAGGTTTCTGCCTGTTCAGTTCTCCAGCCTATCCAGGTCCAGGCCCTCCTGTGTTACAGCAGCGAGACCCTCTGGCATCTCAGCCACTGCCCCCCATTTTTTATCAATCACAGACTTGCTAAGGATCCACTCTGCCCCCACTGTCCAGATCATTACTGGAGATGTCAAATATGACTGGAGTGAGTACTGATCCTTGGGGTATACCACCGGTTACCAACCTGCAATCAAACCCTATGCCACTGGTCACCACCCTCTGGGCTCATCTGCTGAGCCACTCTTCAGTCCACCCTGTTCTGTGCTCATCCAGCCTAGGCTGCAGCAGCTTGCCAGTGAGGATCTTATGGGGGACTGTGTCAAAGGCCTTCTTGAAGCCCAGGTAGACTATATCCACTGGTCTCCCCGTGTCTACCTGGCCAGTCATTTCATCACAGAATGCTATCAACCACGTTCATCAAGCATGACTTCCCCTTGGTAAATCCATGCTGACTACTGCTCCTGATTATTTTCTTGTCCTTCCTGTGCCTGGAGATGGTTGCCAGGATTAGCTGCTCCACCACCTTCCAAGGGATCGAGGTGAGGCTGATGGCCCTGTAGTTCCCTGGCTCTTCCTTTTTGCCCTTGAAGAAAAGAGTAGCACTTGCTTTCCTCCATTCCTTGGGCAGCTCTCCCAGTTGTCATGATCGTTCAAAGATCACCAAGCATGGCGTTGCAATTACATCAGCCAGCTACTTCAGCACTTGTTTATCCATGCAGATCTCCTGACATTCCTGCTCTTGGGAGGGACTGCTCTGTGCTCTGCTTGGCATCGGAAATCTCCAGCTTCCAGACTTTGCCTTCCTCAGAGTTCATAGAATCATAGAATATTCCGAGTTGGAAGGGACCCATAAGGATCATCAAGTCCAACTCCTCGCACCGCACAGGTCTACCCAAAAGTTTAGACCATGTGACTAAGTGCACAGTCCAATCTCTTCTTAAATTCAGACAGGCTTGGTGCAGTGACTACTTCACTGGGGAGCCTGTTCCAGTGCGCAACCACCCTCTCGGTGAAGAACCTCCTCCTGATGCCTAGTCTAAACTTCCCCTGCCTCAGCTTAACCCCGTTCCCGCGGGTCCTATCACTGGTGTTTATGGAGAATACGTCACCCACCTCTCCAATCCCCATTGCGAGGAAGTTGTAGACCATGATGAGGTCTCCCCTCAGCCTCCTCTTCTCCAGGCTGAACAGGCCCAGTGACCTCAGCCGCTCCTGACGTTTTCCTCTCCAGGCCCTTCACCATTTTCGTCGCCCTCCTCTGGACACTCTCCAACAGTTTAATGTACTTTTTGTACTGTGGTGCCCAGAACTGCACACAGTACTCGAGGTGAGGCCGAAGCAGTGCAGAGTAGAGCGGGACAATCACTTCCCTCAACCGACTAGCAATGCCGTGCTTGATGCATCCCAGGATATGGTTGGCCCTCCTGGCTGCCAGGGCACACTGCTGGCTCATATTCAACTTGCTGTCAACCACAACCCCCAGTTTGCACATACCACTCTGCTAGGAACAGGCTCTGTCTAGCTCACATGCCAAGAACATGCCATGACATGGAGGTCCATGCTCCTGCTCCCCAGGGCCCAGCACCACCAACTCAGAGCTCAGCACCAGCTTGCAGGGTCACATGCCACAGATATGCCAAGGTATGGATCATACCCAAGGACATGCTGCAAACACACCAAACACATGCTAGGATACATGGGTCCCCACACTGTCACCCAGTCCTCAGGGCCCAGACCACCATTTTGGGGCCTAGAACCACACAGCGACATGCCAGAGACACAGGTGAGCGGTCTAGACACATGAAGGACATGCCATGCCATGTGTCCCAGCATTATCACCTGCTCCCTAGGCCCCAGTACCACCAGTTTGGAGCCTAGTACCACCTTGTACCTACCTACATACACCAACTTTAGGCTATGGACACTGGCCACATGCCAAGGACATGAAATGACAGGTAGGTTCCTGCACCACCACCTGCTTCCTTGGGGCTCAGCACCACCAGAATGGGGCCTAACACTATCCTGGGCCAGTACATGCTGATGACACACCAAGGACATGAGTTACATGCCAAGGACATGCCAAGAAGATGCAATGACATGCAGGTCCCTGCAATGTCAGCTGCTCCTTAGGGCCCAGCACCACCAGCTCAAGGCCTAGCACCAGCCTGTGGGATCATACACCAAGGACATGAGTTATGTGACAGAGACATGCAAAGGACATATTATGAATCCCTACACTGTCACCTGGTCTCCAGGGCCCTGCATGGCCAACTCAAAACGCAGCACGACTTCACAGCCTGTCAAGGACATGCAAAGCGTCACGTGCCAAAGCATATTGGGTCTGGCTGGGATGGAGTTAATTTTCTTCATAGCAGCTCATATGGTGCTGTGGTTTGGATTTGTGACCAAAACAGTGTTTATAACACACCAAGGTTTCAGCTACTGCCGAACTGCACAGCACCAAGGCCTTCTCTGCTTCTCTGGCTGCCCTGCAAGCAAGGAGGCTCGGGGTAGGCAAGAAGCTGGGAGGGGACACAGCCAAGACAGCTGATCCCAACTGGCCAAAAGGCTATTCCAAACCATACGACATCATAAAAGTTTGTATTTTATAAAAGATGGGAGAAAGGAGGAAGAAGAGGGACGTTTGGAACGATGGCATCTGTCTTCCCAAGTAACCAATACACATGATGAGCCTTGCTTATCATGAGCCCTGGGAATGGCTGAACATCACCTGCTGATGGCAAGTAGTGAATGAACTAGTTGTTAGATTTTTCTTGCTTGCACATAGAGCTTTTACTTTACCAACTAAACTTTATCTCAGCCTGAGACTTTTCTCACCTTTACCTTTCCAATTCTCTCCCCCATCCCACTGCAGGGAGTGAGCAAGCAGCTGCGTGGTGCCAAGTGCCAAGCAGCCTACCGGGGTTAAACCCACAACACAAGGACATGCTAAGGACATGCCAAGGACACACGAGTCCCCACACCATCACCTGCTCCCTGGGGCTTGGCACTACCAACACTGGGCCCTGCATCAGTCAGTGGGGCCACCTACCACAGACATGCCAAGGACATCAGTTACATGTCCAGGGCACCCCAAAGATGTGCAGGTCCCAGTAACGTCATCTAAACCCAGCACCATCCCCTGCATCACCTCTGTGCCCAAAACCTCCTCCTGCACCCCCCCAACATATCTACCACGTCCCTTCCCCGCCACACCCAGAACCACAGGTGCTCACCGTGCCCGCCGCTCCCGGTAGTCGTAGACCTGCACAGCAGCATTGTGGGGCACCTGGTAGGTGACGGCGCGGGTGCGGTCACGGTGTTGGACCTCGGCATCCAAGCTTGAGGAGGAGGGGACCCCAGCATCCAGACCAGTGCGGTCTCCACGGGCTTCGGCCAGCAGTGCTTCCACCCCGGGGGGCAGCTCCTTCTCCCACAGCTCCTCAGCCTCCGTCAACATGTAGGTCTGGCCCGTCACCACCCGCACCTGCATTCACACCCACTTCATGGTGCTGCTGGGCTGGGAGGCCGATGGGGGCACTGGGAAGGGATGTGGGGGGCACTGGGAGCATTTGGAGGGTGTATGAAGGCATTAGGGGGGTACTGGGAGCATTGGGAGTTTGGGGGCACTGGAATGGGTATAAGGGACACTGGGAGCACTAGGATGGTGTGTCTGGGGACATTGGGAAGGTTTGGGGGAACTGGATTGGGGTTTGGATGCACTGGAAACAGATATATGGGATACTGGGAGCCCTGGGATGGACTGTGGGAGGTGATGGGGGGTACTGAGAAGGGGGCCAGGGAGCACTGGGAGCACGTCTGGGGCCACATGGGATACTGGGAGCACTGGGAAGTATTGTGTGGAACACTGGGATAGGTTATAGGGGTACTGAGAGCACTGGGAAGGGAGCTGGAGGCACTAAGATGGATTTGGGGAGCACTGGGCGAGGGTCTGGGGATACTGGAATGGGATATGGGGGCACTGGAGGAACATGGAACACTGGCAGGAGAACTGGGGGCACTGGGTGTGGGAGTGGAGGGCTATAGTGAGCTTGCAAGATTACTTGGGCTATAGGGAGCCCTAGATGTTTTGGGGAACTACAGGGAGCTATGTGCATTATGGGAAGCTACTGAGGGCAATGGGGTGACCTACAGGCATCTGTGGGGGCCACAGGATGCTATAGAGGGCTGTGGGTGAGTGGGAAATGTTTATGTGGGTCTACAGAGGATTATTGGGGGCTATAAGGAGCTGCAGGGGTCTATGGAGAACTACAGAGTGCTGTAGAGGAGCTCTAGAAGTCTACAGGGAGCTACAGGGGGCAGTAATGGGGTTATAGGGAGCCACAGAGAGCTAAAGGAGGCTATAAGGCAGCTATAAGGAGACATTATGGGCTATAGGAGGCCACGGGAAACTCAGCTACAGGGAGCTATAGCAGAGGGGCAGGCACCTTGCCAGTGCGGATGTCGCGCACATAAATGCCCTCGTTGTCAGCTAGGGCCACAGCCCGGCGACGTTCCAGCACAGTCACCTCGGCGGGTGGCACGTACTCGAGGGGGCCTCGGGCCAGCCAGCGGTCACCTGCACGCCGTGTCACCTCTGTCCCCTCCTGGGGTTGTGGGGATACAATCAGCAACCAGCCTGGGGATGGAGGAACACACAGACCCCTACCCAACTCCTGGCTGGGGACATGGGGACACACGCACACCTCATGGCTCTTTGCTACCAGCCAGTCTGAAGACATGGAGACAGGGACTACCCCTATGGCCTGCCAGCTTGGGGACAGCATCCCCTCCTCCCATTATCCTCTGCTACCCACTTGGCTTGGAGACCCAATGATAAAGACTGATGTCCCTCCCAGTGTCCCCTGAGGCCCACATAACCCCCCAGACATCCCACACATACCCACCTGTCCCCAGGTACCCGACTGTCCGCCATGACATCTAACCACCAATGGGTCCTCCAGTTGTTCCCTTTGTCCCCCAATCACTCCTGGTTGCCCTGGTCATCCCAGGCTCCCTGGACCCCCAGTTTCTCCCAGGTGCCTCCAGGTGATCCTGCAAGCCTGGGTGCCCCCTGGGTCACCTCATTGGTGTCCTTGATGGTCTGGAGTGCCTGAAGCAGTAGCCCCTCATCCTCAGAGAGCACAAAGACATCCTGGATGCCAGCCTGGAGCCGCTCGCCTGGTTGCAGAAAGAAGGACTTCTCCCCCTGGGGACATGGGAATGTGTCACCAGCAGGGCAAGGATGTGGCAATGTGGTGAGAACATGGGGCAGGGGCATGGGGATACGGTGAGACACACTACAGGGATATGTGGATGGGGGCGTTAGGGCCCCTCAAGGATTCCTTTGGGTCCCTGTGGACCACTTTTAAGACCTTCAGGTATGTCAGGGCCAACTTCAAGTCCCTGGGGACCAACCATGGGCTTCTGTAGAAGCTTAGCATCCCTCACCTACACATTAACGTTAATTTAGGTGTCATAGGGTCCCTTGGGACCACCTTTGAGACATTTGGGGATGCCTCTGTGTACATCAACGCCACCTGTGGGCTCCTTGGGGGCACTCAGGGCACCCTGGGGACACCTCAGGGGTAATGTCAGGATCCCTCCAGTATAACTTTGGGACTTCAAGGGATGCCTCAGAGATGCATTAGGGTCCCTTGGGGCCACCTTTGAGTCTTCTGGGGACACCTATGCATATACCAGATTCCCTCAGAGCCATCCGTGTGGCCCTTGGGACCACCCTCAGGTCCTGGGGTCCACACCTGGAACCCTGGGGGCACCTTACTGTCCCCTGCTGGTACATTAGGGGCACATTATGTCTTAGAGCTGCTCAGGACTTTGATACCTGTGGGGAAGCTAAGGCCACATTACGTCACCTGCAAGTCTCTGGGGACCACCCTTGGTTCCCTGGGGTGCCCACCTTGATAACACGCTGCTGGCCCAACTGGGGCTGCCCGTTGGGCCCCACAGGGTCGAGCACCACGCAGTACTGCCGGGGACCCAGCGTCGTCACCTGCACCTCAGCCACCACTTCCTCAAACACCTCTGGGACATAGGCCTCGCTCTGCTCCTGCGTCACCAGCCACTCCTCACCCGTGCGGCGCACCCGTCCCTGTGCATCCTCAAAGGTCCGTATGGCTCGCAGGTGCAGGGCTTTCTACAGGAGGGAGGGACACAGTGGGTGATGGGACAGCAAAAGGTGGCCCCACCAGGCCTTGTCACCTGTGTGGGCAAGGAGACAGGGTTATGGGACTTCAAACGTGTCCCAGAGGGTCCTTGTTATGTGTGGGCAAAGGGCAGACAGGGAGGGACATGGTGGATTGCAGCAGGGCTGGACCCTCTAGAGAGTTCTTGTCACCCACAGGTGCAGGGAAAAAGGGGATACAGTGGGCTCGGGGTGGGGGGAATGAGACCCTCAAACATATCCCCAAGGAGCCTCATCACCTGCAAGTGCTGGGGGCAGAGACATCAAGACCTGTCCCAGAGTGGCCTCATTACTTATGCATGCAGGGGGACAGGAATGGGGTGGGTGGAAGGGACATGACTCTCTGGAGAGTCCTTGTCACCCATAAGCCTACCTATGAGTGCAGCAGGAATGGGGTCATGGTGGGCTGGTGGGGACAGGATACCCAGAGGGTCCACATCACCCCCTGAGGCAGGGGGAACAAACACATCACAGTTGAAGGGGACAGTCCTCATCACCCATGGGTGCAGGGGGCATGGCAACATGGTGGGTTGGAAGGGGACAGGATCCATAGGTCCCCCAGAGGGTTCTCATCACCCATGGTACAATGGGAACAGTGCCATGATGGATCAGGGTGATAAGACCCTTCGCCCATCCTGGAGGGTCCCTGTCACACCCATGGTTGCAGAATAGGTACATGGATGCCCAAACCCAGTCCAGAGGGACCTCATCACCACAGGCACCAAGGGCACAGCAACACTATGGGCTCAGGTCCTGGAGAGTCCCTGTCATCTGTAGGTGCAGGGGAAACCATAGGCAAGGGTCACGATGCCAGGTACCTTGTCAGTGAGGACGTAGGCATCCACAACGTCGACCACCTCCTCGTAGACACCGGGCAGGTAGGCACCCACCCGCTTCACCAGCCACTCCTCCCCTGGGAGCAGAGGGATGGGGCTAAGGATGCTGCAGTGCTGGGCAGCGTGGGGACTGGGAGTCCCAGGGGTACTGGGATGGGATGGGTTTTGAGGGGACTGGGGAACATGCAGGTCCTAAGGGTGCTAAGCATCCTATGGATCTTAGGTGTCCTAGGGGTGCTGGGAGCAAAGGGTCCTAGGGGGCAGATGGGAGAATCCTAAGGGTGCTGGAAGTACTGGTAGTTATGGGAGCCCTATGGGTGCTGGGGATCTTGAAAGGCTAGGGGATAAGACAGGGTCCCACAGGTGCTATGGGAGAGGAGGGAGGTTATGGAGGGTGGGGGACAGGATGGGTGTGTTGGGGATCACAGGGGCACTATGGGGTCAGACAGGGATGCTGGAGGTGCTGTGGGGTGAGAGGGGGTGCTGGACAGTGGAATGGGAATGCTGGAGACCCCAGGGAAGTTGAGGGATAAGGCAAGTGTCCCACACATGCTGCAGTGTGGGGAGGGGTGCCCAGGGGTGCTTCTGAATAACAAAGAAATCCCATGGGTGTTAGGGGGTGACACAGGGCTCCCAGTGGTGCTGGAGGGGTCCCATGGGTGCTCAGGATGCTGGGAGTCCCAGGAGGGCTGTCAGACAACATAGAAGGTGCATGCTGGGAGGAGACACAAGGATTGCAGGGGTGCTTGGGGTCCAAGGAGTCCTGGAAGATGGGTTGGGGTGCTGCAGGCTCCAGGGGCACTGTCAGATGACACGGAGCTCCCATGGGTGCTAAAGGGCAACACGGGGGTCACAGAGGGGCTGGAGGGTGAAAAGAGGATCCCAGGGTATGGGGCGTGGTGTCCCAGGGCTGCCTTCAGGCAACACTGAGGTCCCATGGGTGCTAGGGGGGAGGAGGGACACCAGAGGCACAGGGTGACATTGAGCCAACTAACACCAAGGCCACAGAGTTAGGGCGGAACCCAGGAAGCCACCACGGCTACCAGGGAGCCCTGGAGTGTCACTGGGTGCAACTGGGTGTCCACAAGTGCTACCTGTGACACGGCGGATGCCCTGACGGTCGAGGCACTCCTTGCGTGCTCGCAGGCGGATGGCCTGGTTGTGCCCAATGACAGTGGCCTGCAGCGTCTCGACCACCTCCACCTCCTTACGGGGGATGTAGGTACCTGCATGTAGGCAGCACCATCAGCCCCCAGCTCCCTGAGGTCTCCCCAGGGGGTCCCCAGGAGGGTGTCCTTGCTCACCAGGACCCTCGAAGAGCCACTCGTCGCCTGCTACAAACTTGTTAGAATCCTCATCCTCAAAGTCAAGCAGGGCCCGAAGGCGCAGGGCGGTGTCAGCCAGCACCACCTGCAGTGGGGTGACACCCTGGGGACACAGGTGTCAGAAGAGAGTTGAGTGAGACAGCCTGGGAACATGGGCATCGTAGTGGAGGCGTGACAGATGTGGAGGGTCAGAGGGATGGTTTCAGGGGTTGTCCTGGGGACACAGTAGAAGACATGGGGACACAGAGTGGTCACTGGAGGAGATGTAGATGGGAGGTGTCAATGTGGACTAGGTGGGGACACGGGGTCATGACAGGGCTGTGAGGGTAAGGGGGTTACAAGGGTCCTTGCAGAGAAATGGTGGGCATGGGGGTCATTGTGGTGGACCTGAGTGGAACCCTGGGGACTGGGACACAGGTTTTCACCATGGGGGATGTGGGTGACCGGCTGGGGATGGGGACACTACAGGGGCACGAGTGACACTATGGAGACAGAAGGCACTGAAGGGATTGGAAACACTGCAGGGACACCTTGGGGAGAGGTACACAGGCTCAGCACAAGGCCAAGGATGACACACTGAGGGGGTTCTCGAGGATAAACTCTGGGCCATGAGATGGCTAGAGCAGGTATGGAAAAGAATGGGGAACTATATGGGCTATAGGAGCTGTGAGAAACAGGAGGGGGATTAGAGGAGCTATAGGTAGCCATGGAAGGTTACAGAGATGTGTTACAGAGAGGGATTGTGGAGTCTATAGAAGTTACAGGAGACTGGGGGGTGGGAGAGTGGGAGGGAGTAGAGGAAGTATAGGGGTGCCAAAAGAACTGTAGGAGCTACAGGGGTGCTGTAGAGCCTGTAAAGAGCTGCAGGAAAAGATGAGCAGGTAGCTGGAAAGATTACAGAAAAACACAGAGGGCTACAAGGAACTATAAGAGAGCCGTTGATGAGCTAGAGGTGTTCCAGGGGTCATGAAGGGCTAAAATAGCTGAAGAAGCTATAGGGGACCACCACAAACTGCAACTCTGGAAGCTATAAGAGGCCACGGTGGGGCTGAGTTATAGAAGACTGTCATATGCTACAAGAGCTGGGTGGTTGTCTATAATTACCAGGAAGGCTACAGGGGACTGTGGGGGCACTGCAGGGAGGGGGGTGTTACAGGTACCTGCTGGAGCTCCTCGCCAGGGTACAGGGGGAAGGGCTCCTGGGCCAGGCGGACATCGAGGTCAGCATGCCGTAGACGGACCTGTCCCACGCCATCAACCAGCACAGCCCCCAAAGGGCTCCGGGCCACAGGGTTGAGCACCACACAGTAGTGGCGGGGGGGCACCATCACCATGCGTTTGGGCGCAAACACCACCCTGTGGGTACCCCCACACTGCTCCCCTCAGCTCCACAGAGCCCTCAGGGCTCTATGGAACCCCTCAAGTCCTCCACAGCCCAGTCTAGCCCCACAGCCCTCCTATGGCCCTCTACAGCCTTATGGAACCAACTTGGTCCTACAGAGGTCCTACAATCCTACAGAACCCTCAAAAAAACCCAACAGCCCCAGAGAGCCCCTGCAGCCCTGTACAACTCCAACAATTCCCCCCCCCCCCCCCCCAGGGCCCATGGAGTCCACATAGTCCTACAGAGACCCCCAACATCTCCCACAGTCCTAAAGAGCCCCCACAGAGCTCCCTCAAACATCACTCACAGTCCTGTAAATGCCGATCACTCTGTAGCTACATAAATCCCCCCATCCCATAGCACTAATGTTTTGTAGTCCTGCCAACTACAGCGTAGTACTCCCATCCCACAGCTGCCCTCCCCTGCCATAGCATCCACGTCTTTCAGTCCTGCCAGATGTAGGAAGGAGACTCCCCAACGTATACATGTCTCCCTGCCCCAAAGCACCCACCTCTCGTGGTCCTGCCGGATGTAGGTGTGGGGCCCAACCTCCACACGAGTGACATTACTGTTGAGGTCCAGCACGTGGACATAGTGGTAGGGGGGTATGCGGATCACAGGGTCTTCCATCGGGTAGGAGACTTCACTGTGCAACAGGAGACTTTGCCACAGGGACAGGTGAGCTTGCTGTGGGACAGAACAGCCTGTTGTGGCTTACTGTGGGACTGGTAGGCCTTGTCACAAGATAGAAAAGCTCTCCGTGGGGCAGGTGAAGTCCCTGGAGGGCAAATGAAGTTGCCATGGGGTGGATTAGATTGCCAGGGGAGCTGAAGGCCTTGCCATGGACTCACAGTGGGGTAGGAGACCACATCACAGCTCACTAAGAGATCTCCCCATGGGCTCTGCAGTGGGATAAGAGACTATGTCATGGGACAGAAGAACTTGCCAGGAGGCAGATGAGCTCACTGCAGGGCAAAAGACCTCTCCAGGGAGAAGAGCTCACCGTGGGCTGGGCAATCTCGCTACAGGGAAGATGACTTCACCGTGTCACCAGTAAGCTCACCACGAGCTGCAACGCCTCAAAATGGCTGGGAGACCTCGCCGTGGGACAGGAGAGCTTTCTGACGGGCAGAGGACCTAGTCACGGGGCAGAAGGAGACCTCACCTGGGGTGGCGCAGGAGATGACCTCGCCGGGGGTCAGGAGATCGCCCCTGGGGCACAACACCTGGCGGCAGAGCGGGAGAGCCCGGAAGAGCTCTTTCCCTTTGCCCTGGCCCAGCCCTGCAGGCAGACAGGGCCCAGCCCACCGGGGCCGCCCCACAGGCCCGGATCTGTCCCCGCCCGCGGCGGGGCCGACCCCAGGCAGGGCGTGCCCCCTCCCCGGCGGATTTACCCCGAGGTAAGGAGGATGATTTAGCAGGGCAGGGCTCGTCCCAACCCCCGCTCCCCGAGGCGGGTCTGCCCCGGGCGGGTCTCCGGGCACAGGCGGCACGCCCCGGGGCTGCGGGGCGGGGGGGCTGCGGGGCACGGCCGGGCTCGCTGCGGCAGCGGGCGCAGCCCCGGACCGAGGCAACCGGGCGCGGACGGGGACCCGCCCCCCCGCAGCCTCGAGCCCGTCGCTAGGCGACTGCCGCCGCCATTTTGCCGGTCTCAGGCGCCGCTCCCTTTGCCCCCTTCCTCTCGCGTTGGGAGCCGTGGGGGTGGGTGAGGTGATTCGTGGAAGAACTGTACAGCTCCAAGCAAATGAGTTATAAAGTAGGCATGTGGTTTATTTCGGCGCCGGGCGCGTGCGGAATAGCTCCCGAAAGCATGCCCGCCCTAACGCGGCAACTTGCTTTGGTTATATGCAGTGAAGAGTTACATATGCATGAAGTTTCCCAATATGCTTATACATATGCATAACCCGTACCCTCTTTCTATTAAAATTAGCTCCAAGAAGTCATTTCCATAAACTCCTCCTGTCTGCGCTTGCGCAGTGCCTTCTGGTGGTGGTTGTCGGAGGGTCATGGGGATGAAGGCTGATAACTCCTCTTCATCACCACTAGTTGACTCCCTGCCTTTGTACGGTCAGCTGCTCCTTGGCTCTTGCCCAAACCACAAGGTTGGTCTCAGCTGGTTTTTGAGACAAGTTCCCCATTTTTGTCAGGAAACATCCTCTGTGAGGGGCCCCGAGACTCCTTGTTTTGGTTAATTTGCACAGTAGTAAGCAAAGACACTCAGCAACATCTATTTTAATGTGATTAAGCAAGCCCCCATTCTTCCATTCCTGGCTTTAATAATAACGATTGTTTTATTTAGAAATCATTAATGTGATTAAATAAGCCCCCATTCCTCTAACCCTGGCTTCAGTGGGGGGCAGAGGAGGGTGACACGGGCCAAGAATGTGGGGATGGAGGGGCACAGGTGGTTATGCAGGGACAGGGGAGAACATAGGGACACAGTGTGGTGGCACCCAGGAGGGCGGCTGGGGACAGGGACCATAAATGGTGGGGCCCCTGCTGTGTCCCCAGGGTTGGGGTGTGCCCAAGGCACAGATACCCCACAACCCGTGTCCACAGGAAGCTGCTTCAGGTTCTGGCCCCCTGCCCCAAGGACCACACGTCCCTTTCCCAGTGGCGTAAGGACACCCAGGAGCACAGGGTGGGAGGTGGCACGCTCACCCACAATGGCATCTGGGCACCCACCTCACCTGCCTCCCTGCAGGCAAGGACCCTCAGAGACCACGGAGGTGCTGAGGAGAAGGAAGATAGGGTGCTGTGGAGCATTGGGGTGAGGGGAGTGTGGGCCTTTGGGTGCCTCCCCAGTGCCCCTTGCCGTGTCCCCAGGGCTCACTCCCTGGGATGTGGCCCTAAACCCCAATCTGCTGGCAGGGACCCAGGGTCAAGTGCTGCAAATGCTTAGCAGCAGGAATCCTTGGGTGCAGTGTTGAGTGTGGGCAGGGCATCCCTGCTCAGCCTGTGTCACCAACTGTGGTGCCCTGTGTCACCCTGCTACCTCCAGGGTCACCCTGGGGTGCCACAGCTGGCCTGTTGGTTGCCCCAGGGTCCCCCAGTTCACTTTGTGTTACCCTCTGGGATCCCATATCACCCCTGTAAGCCTGTATTACCCTGACTTGTCCCACATCATCCCTGTGGTCCTCTTTCACTCCCTCTCACCTGGTATCCCGTCCCCCTTCCAAACTTCTGTGCCACCTTCCAGTGTGCCCTTTGTCACCCTTTGGTTACTTCTCACATCACTCATGTTGCCCTGTGTCACCCTTTGGGACACCAAGCTTACACTCTGTCTCTCTCAGGATCACCTTCTGTTATGCCCTGAGGTCTGAGTCCCCTGGTGTGACCTAGGACATCATGTGCCACTGCAGGGGCTCCTGGGTAACCCCATGCCACCCCATGGTTTCCCCCTGTGTCACCCCAGGATCCCCTGATGTGTTCCATGATATTCTGTAGCACTGCACGGGGAACCTTGGTTCACCCCATGCCAACCCCCAGAGTCCCTGGCATGTCCCAAGTCAGCCTATGCTGACCTGCTTAGGGTCCTCTGGTGTGCCCCACGCCATCTCCAGTGGTTGCCTGTCACCCTCTGGGTCACCTGGCGTCCCTCCAGATTCCTCGTCACCCAGTGCAAGCCCCTAAGGTTCCTTGCCTTACTCATCTCCCTGCCATAAGTCATCCCTGTGACCCTGTCCCCCTCCTTGCTGTGCCTGTAACCCCTTTCTCACTACCAGAGTGTCCCCCAGGGTCACGGTGCTACCTGTAGGTGTCCCCAGGACACTCCTGGATGCTCTGGTGACCCACTGTCTCTGCAGGTGGAGGACCTGGCAAGGATGCTGAGCTTCATGGTGATGCAGGTGGCTGCAGTAGTAGTGAGTGGGTGATACACAGGTAGTGTAGGTGATACATCTCTGGCATGGGTGACATATGCATCACAGTGGTGAAAGGGGTGACAGCAGGTGACAAGTGGGTGACACAGATGCCACCTACTGCCACTCTCCTCTCTGCATACCAACCTGCCCAGCACCTGGGGGACACCCTTATCACCCTCATGTCCCTCCAGCCTGTCTCCAGTGGTATCAGCCTGCTCCTGTGTCCCTGGGTGCAGGGGCTACAGGGCATCCAGACACCCTGGGTCCAGGTGTAATGGGGGAAGGGGTATGCCCCGCCTGCATCTCTAGGATGCCTGGATCCTCCAGATATGAACTGAGGAGCTTTGGGGAGAGGGGTTCCCTGGACTCTGAGGTCCCCAGATCCATGTCAAGGCTGTTTAGAGGGCAGGAGGCAGCTGGATGCCTGGATCCCTCAGATGCCTTAGGTCCCCTGGACAGAAGCTGAGGTGATTTGGAGGAGAGGGCAAACCTGGACACCTAGATTCCTTGGACGTAAGTGGAGGCATGCGTGTTAGCACCCTGGTCACCTGGGTGCCTCAGAAACAGAAAATAGGTAAATTGGACATGAGACACAGATTCAGTAAATGGTTTAGCTTGGAAGGCAAGGTTCTGAAGTTCATCTGGTCCAAGCCTCCTGCTCAAACAGGGCCACCTAGAGCCAGTTGCCCAGGACCATGTCCAGATAGCTTTTGAATATCTTCAAGGTTAGAGACTCCACAACCTCTCTGGGCAGCCTGTGCCAGTACTCAGTCACCCTCATAGTGAAAAAGGCTCAGAGGGAACCTCTTATGATTCAGTTTGATCCCATTGTCTCTTGTCCTGGCACTGGGGACCACTGAAAAGAGCCTGGCTCCATCTTCTTTGCACCCGCCACTCAAGTATTTATATACACCGATAAGATCCCCCCTAGGCTATCACAGTCCCAGCTATCTCAACCTTTCCTCTTAGGAGAGATGCTACAGTCTCTTCATCATCTTTGTGGTCCCACTCAGGTGCATCCACCACTCCTCCCACTTCTGTGTAACCTGTGAAGTTGCAAAGGTGACATGCCCAATCATAGTATCATAGAATGGTTTGGGTTGGAGGCGACCTTAAAGATCATCTAATTCTAACCCCCTTCCCACTAGACCAGGTTGCTCAAAGCCCCATCCAACCTGGCCTTGAACTCTTCCAGGGGTGAGGCATCCACAGCTTCTCTGGGCAACCTGCACCAGTGCCTCACTACCCTCAGAGTAAATAATTCATTCAGAATTTGTCCAGAATCATCCAGATCATTAATGAAGGTATTAAAAAGACTGGAGACAGCGCTGATCCCTGAGCTACACTGCTAGTTACCAGCTTCCAATTAGACTTTCAGTTGCAGAAGGTCCACATGGTCCTTCTGTTCATCCATTTTTCTACCAACATCAGTCTCTCCTTGTCTAAGCCATGCATTGTCAGCATCTCTATGAGGATGTTACGGGAGACAGTATGAAAAGCCTTACGTGTTGAGGTACACCTGTAATACTGTCCCCTTGAGCACCAAGCTAGTCTCCTCATTGTAATGGACTATCAGTTTGGTTAAGCCTGATTTCCCCTCGGTAAATGTATGCTGAGTACTACCAACCACCTTCTCCTTCATGTCTTTGGAAATGGTTTCCAGGAGAGTTTTCTCCATCACCTTTCTGTGGATAGAGGTGGGGCTGGCAGGCCTGTTATTTCCCTGGATCTTTCTTCTTTCCTGTCTTGAAGGTAGGACTGATATTTGCTCACTTCCAATCTTCAGAAACCTGTCCCAGTTGCTGTAAGCTGGTCTCTTCAGTAAATACTGAGGCAAAGAGGGCTTTGAGCAGGGAAGGACAAAAAGCAAGGCTTCTGCGAGTACATAAACAGCAAAAGAAAGACTAGGGAAAACACTGACCTGGGGCTGAATGGGACTGGGGAATGAGTGACAAACAACAAGAAAAAGGCTGAAGTACTCAATGCCTTCTTTTGCTGTTTATGCTGTTTTTTGTGATGCCTTCACGTCAGCTATTAACCTTTCATGTAATTAAAGTTTTTCTCTTGGACCTACAATGATTGCAGTCCATTGATCATGATTTATTTCACATTGCTCTGAGCTGCTGTTCTAGCTTCTCTAGCTCATTTTCTGAAGTCCTTACTTCTGTTTCTATATCTTGTACTTTTCCAACTTCCATCTCCAGTTGTGTAGCTTGTAAACAGGCTTTGTGGGCTTCTAAGATCTTCCTCTCTTCTGATTACGATGGTCTCTTGTCCTGCTAGTTTAGGAGTTTCCTACTCCTCTAGTTTCTTGATTTCTTTTTGTAACTTCTTTCTCTCTCTTTTTTTTTTTTTTTTTTTTTTGGGTTAGGAGATTCTGTGTGAGTCACGTAAGGTATATTAGAGTGTCCACATGGCACATGGCTTCTTTTTTTACTGGATTTGAATTTTGCCCATTTGCAATGCCTAACCTAAGCTTCACAGTCTGCAGAGGTGGCATCTGCTACTTTGAAACAGCAGATCCTCCAAGGTCTTTTTCCCCTGTTAAATCACCCACTTGTGGAATTTGGTAACATGCTTTTCCTCAGTGACATATTTCTTTAGTGTGAGCTGCGAGGTCTGTTTTATCTTTCTCACTTACCATACTGCCTTTGCACAAACAAACTCTAGCCGGAGTTTTGTTGTGGGCTAACTTATAAGGAGTTTTAAGTGTGCTTTTTATAAGAACTAATTCCAGATTTGCTTTCCTTCAGAGTTCAGTTGCTTCTGAGCATCCAGAGAGCCAGACAGTAAGGTGCACTTCTGGTCATTTCATTTTCCATCTTTACAAGCCCTTCACTTTTATTACAGGTTTTGTCTCTTAGTTTTGGGGCAACAGGATAAACTTGGGGTATGGCTGTTCTTTAGGGCATATTCCCAGACAAAATGCTGTTTAAGTCCAACCAAGCGTGTGTCAGGAGCTATTCCTGAAGTCAGCCAACCAAATATTAAATCAACAAAGTTTCATTTATTAAGGAATGTCTGTGTGTAGCAGCAAGGGCTGCCTTCAGTCCAACATTCTACCTATAGTGCAGTTCCTTTGCTATATAGGGGCAGGAGTATTCCACACTACTGATTTACTGCTATTGATCTAGGAGCTATGAATGACTCAGACCTCTGCCCTGGAATAGTCTTTCCAGATGCCACCCAGTGCAGTTTGGGATGAGTCTTACCAGATGATGAAGGGTTAAGGCAAATACTCAAAAACACAAAACAGGCACAGTAATTGTCACTTTTCCTGGCACATAAATATTTATTTAGATGTGTTCAGCAATTTTGTCAAACCTGGATAAGCTCAACCTCCCCCCCCCCCAAAAAAAAACAACCTATTGTGTCAAGCAAGCAGTAATAGGAATATTCACAGAAGAGAGAATTTTGACTCCAGCACTCCTATGCTGAATGCAGGTGAGAGATGTACAGAAAAAAATACAAATGTATCACCTGTATCTTGCCTGCATTCTCCATCAGACTATTACACGTAGGCCTGTCATGCATGACAAAGAACCACTGCACAGAGAAAGTGCAAAAATGAAACTGATTTGGAGAAATTAGTTCAAATGGTGCCTACACATTTGGGTCCTATAATGTCAGGTGGTGCCTTCAGATTTGGGTTCTATAATGTTAAGGATAAAAACTGCACAGACAAAGGCCCAAGTGTGCAATGAAACACACACAAATCATGATATTCAGAAATTTGTCAGACTATATCTTCAGGAATTCCTCTGGGGTCCGCCAGCACCTGGAAGATTTTTCCAGTTATGGTCCAGTTACAGAGGAACTTATGGCACAGATGACTAACTGAAGACAGAAGTCTCTGAGAGCGTTAGGAAAAAAGAAAGAAAGTGAGATAGCAAACTTTCTAATATGACTCAAGTGGGGAGAACTGTGCCCTAATTTTTGTGGTGAGTGGAGTCTGGTCCCCACTGTTGGTCTGTTGGCTTCCCTTCCTTTCTTCTCTTCCTCTACTTCTCTGACTCTCAACACCTGCTATGTGCAGACCCCATAATTATATAAACGCTTACACTGATTCTTACAAAGCCTTTTTAGATTTACACGTTAACAAAAAAGCAGCTCCCAACAGACAGTTTAGAGCAGTACTGCCAGAGATCAAAAATAATAATAATTTTTAAAATACTGTTAACAGTGGCTTGTTGAATTGTGGGCAAGTATGGCTTCTCCTAGAGGAAAAAAAAAAAGTTCCAAAGAGCCATATAGAGGCATATCCTTTGAAATCGTACTTGGTGCAACAGCATCAAGAACAAATAGCTCTTCCTATCTCTCTGTAGATAGTTGTATTACCACATTTGAAGGAGAATTACACAATTACGCATTCCCATCCCACATCCATCATCGTAATTCCAGTCCCTGAGCCAGCACAGAAGAATGCCCAGCTGAGCCAGAAATGACTGAGATTAACTGCTGATCAAGCCCATTTATTCTTTATTGCTGACTGCTCTGCCAAGACTCACCCTTAGGTGCAGCCAAGCAAACCTCCCTATTTAACCCTTGTAGCTTTGGATCTGACCTTATGCTCCAGCCCACATGGCTGTGAATGAGTGGACTGGGCACAAGCTGGGAGCTCTGCATTCCGCACCCTCATGTCCCAGCTGACACCACTGATGCTGTGCAGATGCTAAATCTTCCGGCTGCCAGACAGTCCCTGAGCCCAGGGCAGCTCCAGCTCCTTGGAGGTCTGTGATGAAGCCTACCTGTGGGCTGAGGTGGAGTTGTGAGATGAGCTCTTGGCCAGAATCTTCCCCGGGTAATCTTCTGAGGGAGTGCATCTCCTTGTGGCAGTCTGGCCTGATGTGACTGCCAGTGGCAGAAAAAAATCAAGAGACTGGTTGATGCGGAGCACAGTGGCCAGCTCCCCACAGCATGTGCTGGTGAGCTTGCACTCCCATGACCTGTGGGAGACACATGCAGAAGAGCTGTGGAGTCAGCACAGCTACCAGGACAGATGCACCTGACATTGCCCTTGACATTCACTAACCCCAGCCTGCCAGGACACCACACAGTCCAGCCAGCACTGGGCTAGCTGGGGCCATGGAGATGGAACATGCTAAGGCCAGGCCCTGGCCCAGACAATGGGCAGCCATGGGAATGTTCTGCCCTGGCACAAGGCCCAGCACTATGCAGGTAGAGGGCATCCAGATGTCCCCAGTTATAGATGGCACGGCCACTGGGTCAGCCTGCCTTGAGATGGGTGCAGCACCCAGCCCTTCAGCCCCTCCAGCTCTTGCAGGAGGATTTCCACTGGTGGAACAGCCAGGCTCCATGTGGCTTCTGGTGCCTAGCAGCTGCCCGTGACCATGGACCACCTCACAAGCCTTCATCCATTTGAACTTTTTCCTTCATCTTCAGGACCCTCCAATGCTGCCTGCAGCTGTTCAGGAACAGGTTTTCTGACCTTTAATACTCACAGCTTATACACATGGGTCAGTCAGCCCTTAGTAGGTTCTTTCCTGGCACAAACCCTCCTTTAAGCTTTGCTCTGATTACTGAATGGTAGTACATGCCACTACAATCTACAGCTAACTGAGTATTTAAAGAGTGATTTTGTACCTCCCACCTGACAGAGAAGGAGAGCTCTCATCAGAAAGTGAGAATCTGTGGAGCGGGAAAAAACCCTCCACACAGCTTAACAGTGAGATCAAAAGAAAGGAGCCTTCACAATTCAACAGGAAAGTAGAACATTTTGTTAACTGCATGAAAATCAAAAGAAATGGTGGTGGATGGGACACATGAGGTTTACAATTGCAGGGAGGAAAATACAAGGCAAAACACATCCCCAGAAGGAAAAAGAGAGACCTGCACCCTATGCCCTAAGACGCTCAGGAGAGGACTGGGCTGAGGGGCAGGTATAAGTGAAACTCAACAGAAGGGAGAACATGAAGGTAAGGAGAGAGGTGAGCTGGGTTTTTGCAGGAAAAGAGCTACAGAAGGGAAAATATAGGTTCTTGCTGAACTAAATCTCTCTTGGATACTCCAAAGCACTGAGAGAACAGTGATGGCAGCTGCAAGACAAAGACCCTTTGTCCACTGAAAATGCCTCGTGGAATGACAATATGACCATAAGACATGTAGTAATTCCATGCAACAGAACAAGCTGGGGGCCAACTGACTAAAGAGTAACTTTGCAGGTGGGGACCTGGGAGATCTCAAATTGAGTAGGAGCATGTAATGTGTTCTTGGCAGCAAGGAACAGCAGCCGCACCCTGGGCTGCATTGGCAAGAACATGGCTGGAAAGTCAAGAGGCATGAGTTTGCTTCCATATTTGGCATTTGTGAGATCATATTTGCTTGGAGGGGGAAGCAGACAAGACCATTCTAATTGTCCAGACCATCTGACTGTTTCAGTATCCATATCCTCCTGCATTAGCTTCATACAGCTATCCCAGTTCCAGCAGTATCTCTTTCATGTCCCAGTACAGCGGCTGAGGGGACCCGCAACCTTAGCAATTCTTCCACGAGTGCCATTGCCACATGTTCCATTGACACTGGGTACATTGGGCTGTACAGAAAGTGGGAGATATTCTCTGTAATTGGACACTGCAAGAAATGTTCAGAATGCTAACTATCCTTTAAAGGACTAAACCAAACAAACACAAACCAAAACAAAGCAAAGCAAATAGAATCATAAAATGATTTGGGTTGAAAGGGACCTTAAAGATCATCTAATTCCAACCCCTTGCCATGGGCAGGGACACCTCCCAGTAGATCAGGTTGCTCAAAGCTCCATCTAACCTGGCCTTGAATGCTTCCAGGGAGAGGGCATCTATGACTTCTCCGGCCAACCTCACCAAGTCCCTCAGCCTGTCTTCTCAGGAGAGGTGCTCTAGCCCCTTGAACTTCTTTGTGGCCCTCCTCTGGACTTGTTCTAATAGGTCCATGTCTTTCTTCTGCAGGGGGCCCCAAAGCTGAACACAGGGCTCCAGGTGGGGTCTCATGAGGGCAGAGCAGAGGGGGTGAATCACCTCCTTCACCCTACTGGTGAGACTTCTTTTGATGCAGCCCAGGGTATGGTTGGCTTTTGGGGCTGCAGGTACACATTGCTGGCTCATGTTGAGCTTCTTGTCAACCAGCACCCCCAGGTCCTTCTCATCAGGGCTGCAAATCAAATCAAAGCAAAGCAAAACAAACAAACAAACAAAAGTATTACTTTGAATAGCATACTAATGGTAAAATTAAACAACCCTTCTGCTTTTTTCTCCACTAGGAAGGACACTGCCTGCTTCTTTTCAGCTCTAACTCATGATCTATTTCTGGACAATTCTGAGCACAGGTGTGATTTTCTAAGATGGTTTCCATGTATTCCTATAGCTGTATGTGGACCACTCTTCCTGGGCTGACAGCTCTCCATCCATAGGTAAGTCTTGGCTTTCCAAGGGAAGAAAACTGTTCTTTGACAGTCATCCAGTAACACAAGGAAGGCTCACCACAATGAAAAAATTGTACCCCACAGGGAAGAGGGGATACAGAAACAGAACTGTGTTTTTACAGTGATTATGTTTTTTCCAGTACCTGAATCCTGAAAAGCCTTCTGCACCATGAGCCATCTTTTGCCCTGTCTTAGGGCTCCAGTCATATGCTGTGCCTGTGTGTGGATCTCCTCCAGCTCACCCTGGGCACTCATATGACCATATTGTGAAGAAAGGAACAGATCCCACCTACCTTGGCACCAGAGTTGTCTGCCTGAAAAAATACCACATGCATGTGCACAGGATGAGCAAGTGAGCAGGATGAGCACGTCTGTACAGGGCTCTCTTGCTACTGCTGCTCACCAGCATGGCATCTCTCCCTGCCAGCCTGCACAGTGCAGGTAGTCAAACTGGTCAAGGGAGAAGCAACAGACCATGGCCATCTCACACATATGCCCTGGGCAAAAGTAGCATTGCAGCTTAACCCCTATCAAAATCAAGATTTAATTCAGAAAAGGCCCAAGATCCGCAGACGTGAAGCAAATGCAGAACCCTATGTTTGCTTCTTTATTGTAGAATCATAGAATCATTAAGGTTGGAAGAGACCTTCAAGATCATCTGGTCCAACCATTACCCTGCTACTAACGTCACCCACTAAACCATGTCCCTAAGCACTAGGTCCAAAGGTGAGGATTCTCTCCAAATCCAAATCAACCCTTCCAAGATCAAGGACTACAGGGAAGGGGGTAATGACAAGAATAGGTCTGAATTTTCAGGAAGTACAAATGAAAGGGCTTTCAAAAATATCTTCTGCAATGGAATTTATGCCTCTCTCTACTAGAGAGAGGTATAAACTATCCCTGCATCTCCTGCAGACAAACAGTACTCTGTCTTTATACAAAAGGCTTTGTAGAGGCAGTGGATGGCTACATAGCTCTGTAGCTCCCTTATGAGACCTCACACAGAAGGTCTCACCTCCATCTTCATGGTCACCATTAAACTGCTCCTATCTCAAACACACAAGTTTTCTTCAATCTTATGTTTTCTCCCCACTGCCTCATCTTGCTGAGGCTTCACTGCTTCCAGGGTTAAGCCCGCTGATGGCACTGATGGAGCAGCAGGTGGGAGAGCACTCAGGTGTCAACTCTGCACTTCTTCCAGCATAGCCAGTCCCTGCCTCCCCTCTCTGCACACACATTTTGCTTGTGACCAACAGGGCTGGAAGCAGCCTGCAGACCTGGACCTGGGTCTAGTGCAGCCTTCTGCTCCATCTCTGCTGCTCCAGCAGCCAGAGACCTTCACAAAAGCCATTCCTTCTGTGCTACTGCCAGCTCACCGGGCAGCCCCAGCCCAGTCCTGACACTTGTCTCCCACCCACAGCAAAGAGCTGCTGTTCCCCTGGGCCACCCAGCACAAGCAGGATGATCTCCAGCCACAGGAGAGCCTCCTTGCAGCTGTGGGACCTCCCAGTCTCCACACAGGCCAGCACCTCCAGACCTGCCGGGGTAGCAACCCTGAGGTTGTGCAGAGCAACAAGGAGACGCAAAGGGGAGGAGTGGGGCAAGGCTGGCTTCAGCCTGCTTGGGCACCACAGACAGCGTGGAGCAGTGAGGGAGCTGCAGGTGGAGGTGCCTGTGCTGGCACAGTGTTTGTGACAGAAGGCATTTGTGTCCCTGTAACAGCATCCCATCCCGACTCTGAAAATCTTTTTCCTTTCCAAAGACAGCACACAAATTTCCCCCCAAATACTTATGCAATAAAGAAAAGACTTACTTAATAAAAGGTTTAACCTTGGTTGAGGATCATCAGGTGAGAGACTGCTTGAACAAACAGGACATACTTAAGTCCATGATGAGCTCTGATGGGACCCACAACTGCTGAGGGTAGCCAGCAGGTTGGGGTGCAGAACCACATTCCTAGGGAGACACGTCAGGGTTATTAGGGAGGCACCCAAGGGCCCACACAATGGGCAGTGGCATATGCTAGCAACTAGGTTGAGGAGTATCAGGGAGTCTGAGGAGGAGATTGACTGGTGGAATTGTACTCTACCATCCTTGGGACAAAGGCATCGGCCAGTCATGACACATAATTCTAAAGATTCCCTACCCTCTCACTACTGGGCATAAGGGGTTGACTTAGGAATAAGGGGGAATGGAAGAAATTTTCTGGTCAGGGCAGCAAGCAAATCCCCTCCCTCCCTACCTCACCTTCCCACGTGCCCTTATACGATAGGTATGAAGACTGGGAACTTGAAGGTCACACAGATTATCAAGGGATGTCTCTAGATCACCTAGCCTGGTCCTTATGGGTGACTTCAACTTCACAGACATTAACTGGGTATACCAACTGTCAATCCAAACAGGTCCAGGAAACTGCTAATGCACACTGAAGATAACTTCTTGCTACAGGTACTAAGGGGAAAGGTGCCTCCTCCATTTATTGTTTGTAAACAGAGAAGGTCTTTTGTGTAAAGTACCAATTGGTGGCTGTCTTGGCCAAAGTGACCGTGAAGTAGTTGAGTTTAAAATCTTTGGTGATAGGAGAAAAACTCCCCTCAAAACTTCATCCTTGGATATGAGGAGAACAGACTTCAGGCTATTAACCACTTCAGGCTATTAACCACCACCTCCCCTGGGAATCTGATACTGAAGGTGTTGGGGTCCATCAGTGCTGGTCACTTTTTAAGAGCCATCTCTTAAGAGCACAGGAGCAGGTGATTCCAAAGTATGGGATGTTAAACAAGCAGGGCAGAATGCTGGCTTGGCTGAGCAGGGATCTTCTTCTATAGCTTAGGTGGAAAAGGAAAGTATATGGACACTGGAAGCAAGTTCAGGTGACAAGGGAGGACTACAGAAATGCTGTGTGCCATTGGAAGGAGAAAAGTTGTACGGCCAAAACTCAGAGTTGAAGCTGGCGAGTATTGTGGGGGGCAACAGAAAGGGCTTTTTAAAGTTTGTCAACACCAAAAGGAGGACTAGAGGTAACATTGGTCTATTACTTTATGAGTTGAGTCACCTCACAAATAGGGTCACAGACAAAGCAGACATTTAATGTCTTATTTGCCTCTGTTTTCAACACCGAATACGGGCTTTGGGACACCTGGAGCCCTGTGTTGAAGGACCGTGATGGTGGGAGCAAGAAACTCCCAGCCAGCCCTCAACGTGTGTGGGATTTGTTGCTCCAGCTGGATGCACAAAAGTCTATGGGGGCCTGATGGGATTCATCCCAGGGTACTCTGGTACAGATGGCTGATGTCATTGCAACACGTCTCACGATGTGTCCAAAGGAAAGCAACAAAGATGGCAAAGGGTCTAGAGGGGAAGACATAGGAGGCGTGGCTGAGCTCATTTGGTTTTGTCTACAGCTTCCTCACAGGGCGTAGTGGAGGGGCAGGCGCTCATCTCTTCTCTCTGGTGACAGTGACAAGGCCTGAGGGAGCGGCATGGAGCTGTCAGGGCAGGTTCAGGCTGGGTATTAGGAAAAGATTCTTCATGGAGAGGGTGGTCAGGCACTGGAACAGGCTCCCCAGGGGAAGTGGTCATGGCACGAAGCCTGCCGGAGTTCAAGAAGGATTTGGACAATACGCACATACGGTTTGATTTTTGGGTGGTCCTGTGTGGAGTCAAGAGTTGCATTTGGTGATCCTTTTGGAGCCCTTTCAACCTGGGATATGCTACAGTTCCTTGATTCTAAGTGGACCATGCGCAGAAGCACAAGCTCATCGTGAGCACCAGATCCAGGTTTAGTTGTTTTGAAAGGGCTGTGCACAAGGCATAAGAAAAGGCATAAAAGAAGGACCCATGTGCTTTCACTGTGGACTCAGAGTCGCCATCAGCTGCCTGCACACCAGCAGCCCACCCATCAATGGGGAGGCCCCTGATGCCAACTGCCAGGGAAGATGAGATTTGACCTTGTGCAGTTCAAGCATGGTAAGGGCATTCAGGGGAAACCCTTACTGGAGGGAAATGCTCACAGGATATGTGCAAGACTGGTAATTCATGCTGCTCATGTTCTTTGGTTTCAGGAATTAAAGAACCAGCTGATTGTAACTGCCTGTGTAGCTGCAGTAGAGAATTGAGCACACTTTTCCTTTCCTTTTTTTTTTTTTTTTTTTTAAATTCCTTCACATTTTTACTTGATTTACGTTTCCAATCAGTGATTGCTTGATTAGACTCAGAATCTGGAAGAAATGCTGAGCACCCTGGTGCATCACAGTGCCCAAGGGCAGGGGGAAGGTCCAGCCCCAGGTGGGACTTTGAAAGCTCCCAGGGCTCCAGCAGTCCCAAGACTCTGGGGAAAGAAATCATGGGACTCCCCAGAGCTTGGCAGATGATGGAAGTCTCTGAGCCAGTGTCTTTTATGTCCTGTCTTCATCCCAAATTGTGCTCTTTGGGGCATAGTGCTCACTAAAGCCCACGTAATAACCATTTTCTACACTCTTTCAAATACCCGGTGCCCAAAGGGCTGGCACCATTTGTTCTTCATGTCTCCCAGTCTCACTGGGAAATCATACAATCCTAAAATGACAGAATGGTTTCTGTTGGAAGAAACCATAAAGATTACCTAGTTTCAACTCCCCCGTCATGGACAGGGACTCCTCCCGCTAGATCAAGTTGCTCAAAGCCCTGGCCTTGAACACCTGAACACTTGTTTGTGGGGTGGAAGGCAGGAACCACTTCTCTGGACAACCCACTCCAGGGCCTCGTCACCCTCAGTGTAAGAATTTCTTCCTAAGAGCTAATCTAAATCTACCCTTTTAGTTGAAATCCATTGCTCCTTGTCCTATCACTACACTCCCTGATAGACTCCCTTTCCAGCTTCCTTGTGCCCCCCCCATTAGGTACTAGAAGGCTGCTGTAAGGTCTCCCCAGACCCTTCTCTTTTCCAGAGAACACCCCCAGCTCTCTCAGCCTGTCTTTATTGGAGAGATGTTCCAGCCCTATGATCATCCCCGTGGCCCTCCACTGGACTTGCTCCAACAGGTCCATGTTGTTCAGCCCCTGCATGTTCTGTTTTAAGGTGATTCTTCAAGACATGCAAAGTTATGGCTATAAAAACCTCAGAGACAAACCAAGGAAGTTTTATTTCCAGAAAAACAATCACAAGAATTCCAAAATTTTGAGGGCTGATGGTCATGTGTGTCTTCCCCCCCACTCTCCACACACTCCCGTCCCATCTTCCCATCTTGTAAAACATCACAACAAAACCAAGCAGCTTCAGGAACTGCAAAGAAAACTGGGAGATTTTCCCATCCATTTCTCATCCATGTTAAACCAAAACTTGGATTCACTGGAGCAAATCCTGACATTTTGCTCAGTTGTCCAGCTGCTCCAGCGCATCCATGTCATCTGGGTCAAGCCTCTTGATCTCGGTCTCTGAAGAAAGAAAACAAATAGCAGTGCCTGCCGAGTACAGCCACACACCAGCCTGCCCAGGAGTTGGCAAAGGCAAAGCACTGCTGCTCTGGGGCTGCTAGCAGTGGCAAACCCTGGGAGCAATGCCCAAAACTCTCGGCTCTGCCTTCCACACATGAGATAAAACAACCTGTGAACTGGTCAGCCTGCTCCTGCCTTTGCCTTTCACAGTAGTACACGCTGGATTAGAAGTGACACAGATTCCAGCCATCTCAGGACCAACTGGCCACCTCTGGGATACTGCTTCCTGGCTCAGGGCATGTGCTAACCTCGCTCTGGGCTGGAAAGTGCCCATTTCAGGGATTGCTTTCACCCAGGGACCTGGGTGCACTTGGTGGGTAATGCAAAAGAATGGGGATGTCCGATGTGTGCCTCAAGGGGATTTAATATTGGGTGAGAATAGCCCATGAGTTGAATTGTGTTATGTTTATTATCTAACCTATTATTTTTAGGTTAGATGTTAGGAAGAACTTCTTTACTGAAAGGGTTGTCAGGCACTGGAACAGGCTGCCCAGGGAGGTGGTGGAGTCACCATCCCTGGAAGTCTTTAAAAGAAGTCTAGATATAGAGCTTAGGGATATGGTTTAGTGGGGACTGTTAGGGTTAGGTTAGAGGTTGGACTCGATGATCTTGAGGTCTCTTCCAACCTATAAATTCTGTGATTCTGTGATTCTGTGATTAACACGCCTGGCTGCAGCGTTCCATGCCTAGGTGAGTAGGAGCCCCACAGGGGCTGCCAGGTGACCCTGGCAGAACCCGGAGTCCTTGGGGAATTGGGTGTAAGGGCTTGGGTCTGGGTGTGGATTGAAGGGACTGTCCATGACCTGCCCCTGAGTGACCTGGGAAATGCCATCCCAGAAAATTTCCCTTGTGCTCCAATGATCTGTACAGACCAGGAGGGTCTCTGTAAGGGACAGGCAGGACTCTGGGTGCCATACAGGCAGCCCAGGGACACCGCAGATATGGGAGAGGGTCTGTGGGTGATGAAAGCGTACCCAGGGGACCCAGGTCCAGCTGTGTAGGGGCTGCTTGCT
>MU011986.1:0-10413 GCA_011074415.1 Stictonetta naevosa
TGTCCTTTTCTGGACCGATCCTTGATATTCACCTACAAGCTCTCAACCTGGTCATGGCTGTTTCTCAGGCACAGCTCTTCACAATCTACCCACTTCCTAACATAGAAGGCAACTCCACCTCCCCTCCTTCCTCGCCTATCCCTTCTGAACAGTTTGTAACCATCAAGAGCCACACTCCAGTCATGGGAATCATCCCACCACGTTTCCGTGATGGCAACTACATCACGGTTTCCTACTAGCATGGTGGCCTCCAGCTCCTCCTGTTTGTTACCCATACTGTGTGCATCAGTGTAAATGCATTCTTCACTGCAAGGACAGTGAGGCACTGGAACAGGTTGCCCAGAGAAGTTGTGGATGCCCCATCCCTGGAGTTGTTCAAGGCCAGGCTGGATGGCGCCTTGGCCAGCCTGCTCTAGTGGTTGGCATCCCTGCCCATGGCAGGGGGGTTGGAACTAGATGATCTTTAAGGTCCCTCCCAACCCAAGCCATTCTGTGATTCTATGATCAGCTCAAGCTGGGTGCTTTCAAGGAAGGATCCTGCTCAAACTTTCCCTGGGTTTTTATACTCCTACAATCCTTGTTTTGCTTGATATAGTTGAATCAGTTCATAACACATATATGTTATGTTCCTTCAGATTGATGGCCCTATGTTGCAGGGCAGGATGGCTTCTGTTATCTCCCAGAGCAGGCTCTGATCTGGCACCATCCTTTGTCAGCACATCCCCCCTTCCCCCATCAGCACTACCCAGACCCTTCACAATGCCGCTCACTGTTGTTCAGTCACCACTACATACCAGATCCTGGTGATGCCAGGTTCATATTGTGTCCTTAGACTTTGCTAAATTTGCTCTACTGATGTGAAATAATAGCTACCTGAATTCCTTACATACCAGAAGTTTGTTTCCCTTTCAGAGTTTGCCCAGCTCTCTAATTTGTCAAGAACTCTCTGCAAGGCTTCTCCACCCTGGACAGAGCTGATGGCTCCTCCCAATTTGTTATCATCTGCTAACTTAGTCAAAACACCTTCTAGTCCCACATCCAACACATCCATGAAGGAGAACTGGCCCCAAAGTGGAGCCCTAGGGAATCCCAGTGGTGACTGGTCTCCAGCCTGATGCAATGCCATTTACTAGAAGCCTTTGAGCCCAAGCCATCAACAAATCCTCACCCATAGCATTGTGTTTTTATCTAGCTCTAGGCTGGTCATTTTGTCCAGAAAGATACTGTGAGAAACAGTATAGAAAGCTTTACAGAAAGTCAAAAAGATGACCTAATTTCAGCTGTCTTCCCTTGGTCAACTACATGGGAGACGTTGTCATAAAAGGAAATTAAGTTTGTTAAGCAGGACCTTCTCCTCATGAACCTGTGTTGTCTCTGACAAGTGATCACATTGTCCGTCAGGTGTTTTTCAGTAACTCCCAGGATAATTTTATCCGTAATTTTACCAGGCACTAAAGTAAGAAAGACAGGCCTGCAATGACCAGGTTCTTCTTGTTTGCCCTTCTTGAAAGGTGGAACAATGTTTGCCAGCTTCCAGTCAACTGGGAAATCTGCAGATTCCCAAGACTGTTGAAAAAATTCAAGAGGCCTTTTCAGGAAACAACTCCTTGGGTGTATTCCTGACACCACTTTTGGAAGAGGTGTTCAGAGATGTAGCAGAGATGCCACAGGACTGTCACCAAGGTATACGAGATCTAAGTCAAATAAAGAACACAAGAGAACAATGAGGAAGCCAAAAGAGAGCAATGGTGAAAAGGCCACGTCCTGCTGATGGCCATGGCCATTGCTCCAGGGATGCACCAGCCCTGGTCCGAAGCCAGCAGAGAGGCAGAGCCCAGCGGGCAGTGAGGGGCAGCCCTGAGGGCCACCAGCACTGCTCCTCTATGTGGCAGCTGGACTCTTGGCCCTGAGTCCTCCTGCATGCTGGGGCTGCTCCCCCAGCTCCAGAGGAGATGGGAAGACATGCCAGCTGACACCAATGAATTTCTGCTGCCTTACTTATTGTCTCTATTTAAACAAAATATTGGTTCTAAAGGTACATGAAATGACTGTGTTAAAAAACAATAGGAAAAAATAATTAACAGGCTATGACTAACATTAAATCAAAATAATTAACATTAAGAAATAATAACAAAGAAACATAATTAGAAGACATTGAGGTGCTTTTTTTTAGAAAACCCATGAATCCTGTTAGTATTCTAGGCACATTATTAAAGCTGAAGAAGGATGTATTCAAATACCTTCCTCACTGCTTGCCTGAGCTCCTGGTTCCTCATGCTGTAGATGAGGGGGTTCACTGCTGGGGGCACAACTGAGTACAGAAATGATACCACCAGATTTAGAGCTGGGGAGGAGAGGCTAGGGGGTTTCAGATAGGCAAACATTCCCGTGCTGACAAACAGGGAGACCACAGCCAGGTGAGGGATGCACGTGGAAAAGGCTTTGAGCTGGCCCTGCTCAGAGGGCATCCTCAGTACGGCCCTGAAGATCTGCACGTAGGAGAGCACAATGAAAACAAAACAACTAAAAACTAAGAAAAGGCTAAAAGCAATAGCCCCAGCTTCCCTGAGATAGGCATCTGAGCAGGAGAGCTTGAGAATCGGGGGGATTTCACAGAAGAACTGGTCCACAGCATTGCCTTGGCAGAGGGGCAGGGAAAATGTATTGGCCGTGTGCAGCAGAGCATTGAGAAAGCCACTGCCCCAGGCAGCTGCTGCCATCTGGGCACAAGCTCTGCTGCCCAGGAGGGTCCCGTAGTGCAGGGGCTTGCAGATGGCAATGTAGCGGTCATAGGCCATGACAGTGAGAACAGAATACTCTGCACTAAAAAAACATAAGTAAAAGCAGACCTGAGCTGCACATCCTTTATTGGAGATGGCCCTGGTGTCCCAGAGGGAATTGGCCATGGCTTTGGGGACAGTGGTGGAGATGCAGCCCAGGTCGAGGAGGGCGAGGTTGAGGAGGAAGAAGTACATGGCGGTGTGGAGGTGGTGGTCGCAGGCTATGGCTGTGAGGATGAGGCCGTTGCCCAGGAGGGCAGCCAGGTAGGTGCCCAGGAAAAGCCCGAAGTGCAGGAGCTGCAGCTCCCGTGTGTCTGTGAATGCCAGGAGGAGGAACTCGGTGATGGAGCTGCTGTTGGACATTTGCTTACTTTTGACACAGTTGTCTGTTGAAGAGGAGAAGGGAGAACAAAGTTAGAACAGAAAACCTATTGAAACTCTCAGAGCAAACCCAGCCTGAGCCCCTCTCTTTGCAGGAGAACCTTTCTGCAGCTCTCTTACTTGAGCTGCGGCAGGTGGTGGCTGAGTGTCAATGGGAGCAGAGGCTGCTATGGGCTCGACAGGAGTCCTTCCTACTGTGCTGCAGGAGGAAGGCAGAAACCTTGGGGGAAAATCACGTTCAGGCTATGGGTCAGATCCATGAGCTTTGCGGTGTTGTTGCAAAAAAACTCACCTGAATGCAGAGGCAGAGCTGCAGGGATTTTGTTTCCTTTGTTTTATTCCAGTCACCCCTATAACGCTTAGGAGAGGTATTGGATGGTTGAACTCCCTGACTTTTCCTGTGCACTTCAGCTGAAATGCTGTGGGGTCCAGGAGTCAAAGGGACTGTCCCTTCGCGAAGACTGATCAGAGCAGCTCTGCCCAGCAGTCCTGTTCGCAGCTGTCCTTTGTCACCCCTCTGTGAGCTGCAGGAGCATCCCACTCATGTGTTTCCCTGAGAAGAAACTGGAGACAGCTGAGAGCAGAGAAGCCCCAACCCAAGTGCATCTGGACAGCATCCTCACCTTGTCTCTGGTTGAAGCTCTGAGCCAGAAGGACCTTGGGAGCTTCTCTTCATCTGTCCTCTGCTTGCTGTGCTGGCCATGCCTGCCCCACAGCCCATGGACTGCAGGGGGAGAGGAGGCCAGGGAGGGGCCGCTCCAGGGGAAGGCGTCTGCACTGCAGGGCATGGCCGCGAGGTGCCCGAATCCCCCCTGCTATGGCATTTCTGGCAACAGCTCCTTCTGGCCACCTGCCCCTCTCTCTGCTGCCTGCCGGGAGCTGCTGCTCTGCGCCCACCTCTTCTTTCCCCCTGCCCGTTCTCACAGACCCCATCCCACGCAGCTGTGCTCAGCAGTGCCCTGCAGCACCCTGACACCAACAGGGCACTGCCAAGGGGCACCTCCATGGCTGCAGGAGCTACGGGGCAGCTGACAGAGAGCCCAGCATGGCCAGCCAGGACAGGGAGTTCTCGGCTGACCGGGGACACCTATGCTAGGGCACTCCAAGGGGCTCCTGCCAGACTTCCTCACCTCGCAGTGCAATCCAGCAGGACTCCCAAAGCCTACTCCACTGCCCATTGCCCTCCCAGAAACAAGACCAAGGATGAGACCCTTCCAGGACCTGAAGCTGCATGGCCCTGCGGCCAGAGACTTACCTTGTCAAGGGCTGTGGAGATTTCTCCTGCAGTCAGCTCTCAGCATCCTCCCACCCCCAACTACCTTCAACCCCTCTCTACTTCTCTCCGTGTGCCTGCTGCGGTCAAAGCCCTCCAGTCCTGCTGCGCTGAGCAGAGGAGCTACTCCTGGGCAGAGCTGTCTCTCTGCACCAGGGCCCTCTTGCCAGGAGCTCTCTCTGTCCCAGGAGCCCAGCCCAGCTCATCAGCAGAGGCCCAGCCCGAGGCATAGTAATCACCCCTCTGGGGGCTTTGGTGATGAGCCCACAAACCTCAGGCACTGAGAGCAAATTGAAGACATCTCTCAAGAAGTCCAAGTCAGAGGCAAGTTTCCTGCAGTGTCCCCCGAGGGCCAGGACTGACATAGCCTCCCTTGGAGCTCGTTAGAGGCAGTGAGGACAAGGAGACAAAGGCAATGTGAAGGTGACACTCATGTGTAGACAAAGTGGATGTGTTTCACCAATGACAAGGGCTGAGGCTTGACCCCCGGACCCTGGGAAGGGAGATCCTTTCCCTTCACACATTGCTCAGGGATCTTCCTAGGGCAGTAGGAGGTGGGGATGTGGTTTGCCAAGTGCACAGAGTGGTACGACCCCTGCCTGGTTCATGGGTGGGGGCGAGGAGGCAATGAGGCCCTGGTGCTTTAACAATAAGCTGTCTCCTCTTAGGCCTCCGTGGCAGAGACAACAGCCATAGCCACAGACACAAAGACCTCAGTCCTGTTGAGACTTTCAGCCTTGCCACAGCTCTTGTTCCTCTCCACAGAAGGCTGTCCTAAGGACTCCCAGACCTGCACCTCTTTGACTAAGTCCCACATGATATCCTGGTCTCCAAATTGGAGAGAGATGGATTTGGTGGGTGCACCATTAAGTGGGTAAGGAGTTGGTTTGAAGTTCACACCCAGAGAGTGGTGGTCAACAGCTCTATGCCCAAGTGGAGGCTGGTGATGAGTGGTATACCTCAGGGGTCTGTCCTCAGGCCAGTACAGTTTAATATCTTTACCAATGACATAGACAGTGGGATTGAGTGCACCCTCAGCAAACGTGCTGATGACACTAAGCTGAGCAGTGTAGTTGATGCAACAGAGGAAGGGATGCCATCCAAAGGTTCCTGGGGAAGCTTGAGAAATGCTCCCATGTGAATCTAATGAGGTTCAACAAGTCCAAGTGCAAGGTGATGAACCTTGGCAGGGAAAATCCCAGACAGGAAGATAGGCTGGGAGAAGAACTCATTGAGAGTAGCCCTGCAGAGAATGACTTGGGGGTTCTGCTGGAGATAAATCTCGATATGAGCCAACAGTGCACACTTGTAGCCCAGAAGGCCAACTGCATCCCTGGCTGCATCTAGAAAGGAGTGGCCAGCAGGTGGAGGCAGGTGATTGTCCCCCTCTGCTCTGCCCTCCTGAGGCCCCACTTGGAGTACTGCACCCAGGTCTGGGGCCCCCAGCACAAGACGGATGTGGAGCTGTTAGAGTGGGTCCAGAGGAGGGCCATGAAGATGATCAAGGGGCTGGAGCACCTCTCCTATGAAGAAAGGATGAGAGAGCTGGGGCTGGTAGAGAAGGCTCCTGGGTGACGTCTTTGTGGCCTTTCAATACTTAAAGGGGGCTTATAAAAAAGATGGAGAGTGACTCTGCTCAATCAGATAATGACAGGACAAGATGGAATGCTTTTAAGCTAAAAAAGGGGAGATTTACATTAGAGGATAGGAGGAAATTCTTCACTCAGAGGGAGGTGAGGCACTGGAACAAGTTGCCAAGAGACCTTACAGATGCCCCATCCCTGGAGCTGTTCAAGAGCAGGTTAGATGAGGCCCTGGGCAACTTGATGTCATGGGTGGCATCCCTGCTTATGGCCAGGGGGTTAGAACTAGATGATCTTTCAGGTCCCTTCCAGCATGAGCCATTCTATGATTCTATGGTCTCACAAACTATACCTCAAGCGCAACTCCCATCCCATCAGCCTTCCGGTGGTCTATCACCTGACCAGAACAGAAGTTGCCTCACCATCATCTTCGACACCATGTGCATGCTTCTGGCCTTTGCAGTCCCTACCTGTGCCACATTCCTCCTGCTGGTCTGTCAGCTCCAGAGACAGAAGTGACCTCTCAGTCTCCTTCACAGCCATATGCCTCCTGCAGGCCCAGCAGATCCTAAGGCACACCTGATCCCATCACAGCATTCCCAGTCAGCTCCTCTTTGTGGCCTTTGATCTGATCACAACCTATCACCTCACATGCCTCTTCCAAAGCCATGCGCTGCCACAGGACTTCACAGTCCCTGCCCTGCCCCAAGGGACAAACAGCGTAAATTAGGGGTAGGAGTGGGGCTGAAGATGAGATGTGCTGTGTACATGTTGGAGGGCATTGGGGATCAGGTGGTTGGAACAAAGTTTAGGGATTAGAGGTCACCCTCCAGGGTTAAGGGAATGGCAAGGGCTTTAAGGGAGGGATTGGTATTCTGCTCAAGGATCCTGCTCAAGGTTTAGAATGAGGGCAAGGTTTGAGACTTATAGTTTAGGTCTGGGTTGATGGCTAGGGTTAAGGCTGGCATTTTAATCATTGGTTAGGCTTAATTATCCTTCTGCTTGCCCTTCTAGTAGAAGATGGGTTTGACATCTGCCTTTTCCAAGTCCCGAGGAATGTCTTTGATCAATCTGTCCTTTCCAAAGTCTTTGAGATAGGCCTTACAACGACATCTTCAGCTCCACCAGCACCTCTCTCACCCTTCCCACACCACCTCTAAGCAACCTGAGGGCTGACCTGGAGGATGATGAAGGTTTGGGAAAGGGCTTGGTTAAAATCTCTGAGGAGGGCTGTTCTGCACTTCACTGGGAGTGATGATGGTGTCATAGAAAACAGTGACACTTGTGAAGACAAAAGAGCAGGTGGATAAGGTCTTGGGCCTGCCGACACAGGATGCACACACATGAACACTGCATGAGTGGGAAGAGGAAGATTGGATCCAAAATACAGATTACGGAAGCAAAGACCATGAGTATCACCATGGCACTGCAGGAGAGCTCCAGCAATGGGGCAAAATCATAGAAGGGGTCCACGACACAGGGACCACAGAACTGTAGCTGGGAGGAGGAGAAATAATTCCTGTACATGAGAGAAAATCCCCTGGTTCAGGTATAGCTGCCCTCTGGAGCCAGACCTTCCACTTCACGGCTCTTGCAGAGAACAGGGCCGACCGTAGGACGTGGCCCCCAGCAGGAAGCACTCTGGTCATGCAGAAGGTGCAGCTGATAGCTCTACCACCTCTGTGAGCCAAGGGGGTGCTGTCCCCATCCAGGAAGTTGGGCACCATCTGGTGCAGGGTGGTGGAGCTGTACAAGGTCTGCAAGGAGGACAAATCCACATGGAAGAAAGCCACAGGTATGTGCAGGTGCTGGCTCTCAGCAACCAGAACATTGATGAGGGTGTTCCACATCCCAGTCACCATGCCGGTCATGTGAAAGAGGAAGAAGAGATTATTTATTTATTTAATTATTATGGGTAGAGGACCTTCCATATGGACAGCAGGGGAAACTCAACCAATGATATCTTAGTGTCCCATTTCCCTTTCTTCACGGAAGCCATTTTAAAGTCCCCCCATCTTGTTAGGACACCAAAGAGTGATATGTTTCTTTCTCAGTTCCTAATAGAAAAGGTGAAGGGTGTTCAGAGAGATGAAATGATCCCTGCCTTTCATGGCTGAGGTGTCCTGCCACGCACTGGGAACAGAATAGGGGTTAAGGTAGGGAAACATTTGTTCTCATGTTTGACAACCACACTAATAGCACAAATCACATCTGTATCTCCTGTGTTCAGAGAGGAACAGTTGGTGATGTCTTCTGTCTGCTTCAAGCACCACACCCCAGGAAAGAGCCTGCTGCCTTCAGGAGCTGTCAGCCTTGAGGCCTTGGGGACACCTGGAGGGAGCCCAATGGAACAGAGCAAGCGATGCCATGGCCGAGTGCTGTGGTGCTGAGCTGGGCCGGGCTCCTGGGCCCAAGGGGAGCTCCTGGCAAGCGGGCAGCACTGCAGACAGACAGCTCTGCCCAGGAGCAGATAGCTCTACACTGCACAGCAGGGCTGGGATCTCTGACTGCAGGTGGCACAGGGAGAGAAGAGAAGGAAAGAGGGGTTGGAGGCAGTGAGGAGCGCAACAACAGAGGGCAGCGTGTGGCAGGACAGATCTGCAGCCTCTTGACACAGTGAGTCTCTGGCAGCAGGGCAATGCAGGTGCAGTTGCCAAAGGGGTCTTCTACAGCTGGTACATCCGATGGCTGATAGCATCTCTCAGGATGGGTCTCACTCTACCTGTAATGTGGACTAGAAGATGCTTTAGAGAATGGCATTTATGAGGGGGCATTTCAAGAGGAAGACCGAGGCTTGGTTAATCTGAAGAGGAAGGCGTGTTTTGGTTGTGTGCTTTCAGATTCCTGCAGAGGAGGGGAAGCAGGTTTCATGGCAATGGGTTTTCTGGATTGTAGAGGTGACCGAGATTCCTAGAGTATTGCACTGAGAGATCAATATGTCAGCGATTCACTCGATAAAGTCCCGTCAGGCACCTCAGCTTAAAGACTGCACCAACATCATGTTTGTGGTCTCCTCAGGTTTTAACTGAGCTGATCTGAGCTGCTCGGAGCTGCAACCCCTGTGATGCCCATGGACAGGGCCCTGTACTCAGGAGTCCTCTGCAGGGCAGAGCTCAGCACACAGCTTATGGGATGGGGTCTGTGAGCGTGGACAGGGAGGAGATGTTGTAACAGAGAATCTGCTCCCAGCAGGGACATGGGCAGGCAGCAGGAACACGGGCAGGTAGTGAGAGGGAGCTGCTGCCAGAAATGCTGTGCGAGGGAGGGCTCAGGCACCTCCCTGCCATCCCCTGCAGGACAGACGCCTTCCCTGGGACACCCCCTGCTCTCCTCTCCCACCAGCAGAGTCTCTGCCCTCAAGCCCCCGGTGTCCCCAGCAGGAGCTGCCTCCTCTGCAGACAGAGCTGCAGCAGAGGAGGGTCTGCTGCGTGTCCGTCTGTCCCTCCCTGGCCTTGCCTCCCCTGGCAGCAGCACGGTGCCATTCCTCCTGGCTTGTCCACCTGGCTGTGCTGCTGCTGTTCTGGTTTCCAGGCTGACTGGGGATGGGGGTTTCATATACACATGGAGTGAGCCCTCGGTGTGCTTAATGGAAGGGGCGTACAGAGACAGGGTGAGGGGTCTGGAAATGAGCACTTTGAGTGGGATTCTTCTCTTCTCAGCAGTGTCCAGGTTCTTTTCAGGTGAATCTCTGATTACAATCGTCCTGCAGCTCAGAGACACTAAAACAGGGCAGCTGAAACCAGCACCGGTGGACAGATTCTGTCTTCTCTCAAGGACACTCTGCACTAAAAGGACAGTCCCTCTGTCCCTGAGGATCCACAGGGTTTTCCTTGCAGTGCAGCAAAAATGCCCAGGAAAGTTACTTAAAAGCAGTTTTCAGTTTGGTGGGGCAGCTAGAAAAAAAAAAAAAAAAAAAAGATAAAGAAATCCCCCAAGCCCTTCTCAGCAGTTGGTTGAACAGTGAGAAGCACTGGAGCAAAAGTCTTTGATATCAAGTGTGAAGTGAACCTGAGATGACACCATGTTCCTCTTTACCTCTGGCTACAGGGTAGGACTGAATCTTTCATTGCCCACAGCAGAGTCCCCTGCTCCCAGGGACACCCTCAGGCAGCATCAAGCAGAGTTCTTGAAAGGGACCTACCAAATGAATGCCTGGAAGAGGACAGTCATTTAGGGAGAGGGGTGTGGAGGGGATTTAAATGAGGAAATGGAACAAGTTTTCCTCTGATAAGTCTGTGGTACATTATTTCTGTCTTTCTCTTCCTTGGGCTGGACCCCATGCTCATAAACAGCAGATGTCCAACAGAAGTACCATCACCGAGTTCCTCCTGCTGGCATTCGCAGACACACGGGAGCTGCAGCTCCTGCACTTTGCGCTCTTCCTGGGCATCTACCT
>JAACYO010023752.1:0-10932 GCA_011074415.1 Stictonetta naevosa
CCTGCAAGCAGGGGTCATGGGCGCACTACAGGGATGCGGGGACAGCAACGGGGCGGGACGGGAGGGCAGATGAGCAAAGCCCCAGGCTGCCAACATGGCTTTGCTTGATGATGGCCCACTCACCTTCTCAGGGCTCTCTGACACGGCGGAGAGCCCTCTGAGAACCGTCAAGCGCATCGCTGGGCTTGGGTGCTTCAGATAACTCTGGAGGTGCAGTGGTTTACCAAACTCCTCCTCAGGAATGTGGTTCTGGGCCAGCATCTGCAAGAAAGAGCAGTGAGCCTGGCAGGGCTCACAGCCTGCAGGGCTCCCTGCAGCCTCTTCTTCTCCCTCCTTTGGGCAGTGACGGAGCAGTGCAAGCTGGCACCAAAGATGCACCAGGTGTGGGTGCTTATGGGGGCTTGCCGGCCCTGCCGGCCCCAAGGGCGACCATGTCTCCGTACGTCCCAGGGGAGCTGGCAGTTTGGGGGCAGATAGGGAAAGGGCTGTGCCTGTGTGCCTGAAGGGGCAAGCGCAGCCCTGCTGGGAGCAAGGTTTCATCGGGGAACTCACAGCCAAGCGACGGATGCAGGTGTCTTCTGTGACTGCGGTGCACCAGTTGCACAGCGGCAAGTCTTCCATCAGCAGATTTAAAACCTTCTCCATGGTCTGCGGCATGGCCAGGACCACCTCCCACATGCCCAGGGCAGTGCTGCAAGCCCAAAATACTCTGTCAGTGGGGCTGCCTCAGCCGCAGGGCCACGGCCTGGGCCAGCCCCGTAGGACCCAGGCTGTCCTGCAGCCCCTGTGACTTGGGGAGCGCTGAGGGCCCAGCCTGGGCAAGCAGGAGGGGGCTGAGCTGGCATTCCCTGGGGGCAGGGGGGCTCTAGGCTGCCTTGGACAGCTGGGCTGCTGCAGCCCTGACTGGCCAAGTGGGGCTGGAACACATGGGTGGGATGGAGGGCTGTGCTCCTTGGGGATGTCCTGCTGTTTGCCATGGCTCTGGCAACCAGAGAGTCTCCAGGTGCATCTCCCGACGTGGAACAAGCCCTCAAGGATGTTAAGGCCAGGACCTGTCACTTGGCGGAGAGAACTGCAGCAGGTTCTGGACTTCTTCCCTGGACATCTGCTTGGTCAGTTGGAGAAGCAGGGAGTCCAGGCAGTGCCGCGCTGATGCCTTGTGGATGCTGTCCAGGTTTTTCCTGATGTACTCCATGATCGTTGGCACCTGGGGGGACACAGGTGGGAATGGTGTTGTCACCAGACTGCAGCCATTTCCACAGCTGCCACTGAAACTTTGGCCCCTTCCATTGCTCTCTGCTGGCTTCAGGTGGCTTGTGGAGCCCAAGAGACCTCCATGTGCGAGGGAGGCAGGGAGGGAGGCTGGGAGGGAGGGAAGGAGGGAGAGAGGAACAACCCCTGAAAGAGCTCAAGGGCAGGACAATGGCCACAGGCCACTTACATTTGTCAGCCAGTAGTCAGGGTCCTCCAAGGCTGCATTCAGCACGCTGCAGGCCCCCTGCTTGTCATGGACGCTGGAGTCTTGTAAAGCTTCAAGGGCTGTGAGGATGATGTCCAGCCTCTCAGAAGGTAAGAGGTATTCTCCAAACGACTGTGGGAAGAAGGAGGGGAGGGAAGACATGCCGCTCTGAGTGTCCCAAGGGTGCTGCTTAGCTGAGCAGCAAGGGCAGCTCTGGAGAAAGGGCCCTCAGGGAGAAGGGGTGAGGAAGGGACACATGGGGACAGAGTGCTGGCACTACAGATAACCAGGGCTTGCTGGTGGCCAGGAGGGCTGGAGCTGCTGCCAGGACATAGGGAAGCAGCCTTCGCATAGCCCCAGCTTGGGGACAAGAGGAACCCTCTCACCATGGTGAGTGAGGCCGTGCCAGCCCCACCGGTTCTGGACCCCTTTGCCCACACGAGTTGCCTGCTGATGCTGCAGACAAGACTCCCAGCAAGGCCAGAGCTCATTACCTTGGCAATTACAGAGGGAGCAGACATTGCAAACAACAGAAATGTTGTATCCTCCAAATTCTTGAGTTTCTCTGCATGATTTTCCATGTCCTCTGGCAGTGAGCACTCTAAGCAGGGGGAAACACCAAAGAGTCAGTAGGGAAGAGCAGCTTTGCCAACATGCTCGCCAAATGGTGAAAAGCACTTTCACTAGGAATGGTTGAGGAGGGAGGCTCAGAACCATGGTGTGGAGAGTGGTGGTCAGGGATGTCAAGCATAGGGTGACGGGTGCTGGGAACAAGAGAGACCTCCAGGATGATGCAGAAGGAGGAGAAGCAATGGCGTTGGGTGCCGGGGGGGTAGCAGCGTGTCACAGACCCCCTTCTGCTCGGAGTTGGGACGTGCAGGAAGCTCCCTGATATCTGCTTGCAAGGCAGCAGGGAGCAAACAGTCAAGGAGAATTCTGGAGAGCGTCACCATCCCTGGTGATGCACAGCTGGCTCTGCTGTTCACTCCTCAGGGAAGATGTGGTTTGGGAAGTGGTAATCGAAAGCTGGCTTAGACTGGGGAAGACCACAAAACAGAGTGGTAGGTGATCTGGGGAGGGTTGAAGAAGGACAGCAGCAGAGAATTGCCCCTGGACGTCAGGTGAGCATTTAGCTTCTGTGGAAAACAATAGCCAGAATCCTGCAGGAAGCTGCTGTGAGGAGCAGAGGAGGTCAGGGAACGTGGCAGACTTCCGTGGGCAGCCTCCATCAAGCAAAACAATCTTTCACAATACTCGGGGAAAAGAAGCAGACATACCAACAGATGTCAGTGTGCAGAGGGACGCTGCCCACCACACCTCTCTTACCTCTTCCATCTGTGATGATTGCATAGAGGTGAAAAAGAGCATCCAAAGCTGTGCAACTGATGGGATCTGTGCCACTGCTGAAAATGAAGAGGTGGCCCAGCAGCTTGCCCAGGATGGGGATGTAGAGCCCTCTGGGATCATCGTGGCTGCCCTTGTATTCTTCATTGTAGCCTGAGATCTGGAGGGAGGGAGGAGAGACAAAGGGCTTAGTGGAGGCAGAGCCGGCCCCTGAGAGAGCAGGGCCTGGGGAGGGAAGAGCAGGGGCAAAGGAGGGACAAAGACCCTCGCTTCAGGGTGCTGAGGCCCTCACATGCATCCAGGCTTGCCTTGCAGGCACCCCTGAGTGGCAGGATGCTCTGGGATGCAGGAAAGGGTGGAGGGTTCCTTGTTCCTCACCTTGGCCACAAAATGCCAGAGGGTGAAATCACACAGCCTTTCAATCCTCCCCACAGCTCTCTCCCGCACAGCTGGGTTTTTGGAGCTAGCAAAGTCCAGCAGCACCTGCGAGGAGAGAAGTTGCTGGGCTGACAGTGGTCTGCAAATGTGACCTGAGAGGATTCTTTGGAAATTCTTTGCAAATGCCAAACCTCCAAGATATTCTGCAACTCTGTTCTGATACTGGCGGTGGGACAGTTGCGTACGAAGGCCGCCAGCATGGGGTCCACAGCATTCATAGTCTGCAGGGAGGACAGAAGATCGTCAAATTATTTCTGTGGCCCTTCTCATCCCCAGGAGCTGGCTGAGCCCCTCTGGAGCCCAGGGGTGGTTTTGGGGCTAAAAAGCTGCTGTGTGCAGACCTCCTGCAGCATGGGATCAGGCCAGGGAAGGGGAAGGGGAAGAAGGGATGAGGCTGGGACAGCAAATCTGGGCCCCGGCCCTGCATTGGTCTCCAGTTGTCTCAGCACGGGGAAGCAAGGCAGCAGCTCAGCAGGACTGGGGGTGCTGGTACCTCACCCAGCACATACCTTGGTGTAGAGCGCTCTTTCTGTCATTGGCACATGCGACTCCGGAGGCAGAAAGAAGATGCTCTTGTAGCAGACCTTCAGGAGATTATCCTTTTTGCCATACAGTGCTGTCGGCACAGTGTTGCTGAGGGAGAGAGAGAGAGGAGCCTGTTGGACACAGTGCCTCAAGGCTTCTGGAGGAGGACACAGACCTCCCTTGGACAGGCATCCCTGGGAGGGATGGGCAGCCTCCCTGCCAGCTTCAGGGCCACCAGGACGTTGCCCTGGGGATGTGCTGGCCCAACCAGGGGCTGGGTAGGCACCTGAGGATGGTGACAGTCTCCATGGCCTTCTGCCGAAATTCTGTGTGCAAGCTGTCCATGGGCTCCTTTTCCAGCAGTGCCTGCAGAGCACAAGCGGGATGAGACCTTGCAGCTGCCGGCACCCAGCACCAGCAGAGCCAGTGCTGCCCCAGCCCCGGCCTCCCAGGGGGCTGGTGCTGCGGGGTGTTGCCCTTTCCCCAACCCGCCCCACATCCTCTCACCATGATGTTCTCCACCAGCTTATTTTTGCTGCAGAAGGCATGCAAGTCCAGCGACAAGCCCTTCTCACTCACAGTTTTGCACAGAGTGCAGATTTGGCTGAGGAACAGCATCTTCTGCTCCTCCTTGCCCTGGAAGCCACAAAGACACCAACAGAGCATTAGGGGGACACCCAGGGCTAGCAGGATCAAAGCCTTGAGGGGTCTGGAGCTGCGTGGGACGCCCGGCGGGCTGCTCTATAGCAGCCCCGCAGCAGAGCTGTGGCAGCGCCAGGAGTCCAGCTGCGATGCAAGCGGCTGCCGTTACCTTTTCTGTGCCTCTGACAAATGCCTCGATGAATTCCGTGGATGAGTCTTTGCATGGTTTCTGTGCCTTAACTGGAAAGGAGGAAAGCAAAGAGTGCTGCAGAGAGCGGCTGAATGCAGGAGTGAGGACAGCAAGGGCCCCAGCGCCAGAAGGACGTGTGGGGAGGCCGCGAGGATGCCCAGAGGCTGGAGCAGCTCCGCTGGGAAGAGAGGCTGAGGGAGCTGGGCTTGTGGAGCATGGAGAAGGCTGCGGGGGCACCTTGCTGCGGCCTCCCGGTGCCCAAAGGGGCCTCCAGGAAAGCTGGGGGGGATCTTCCTCAGGGAGTGCAGTGACAGGACAAGGGGTGATGGCTTTAACCTAAAAGAGGGCAGGCTTCTTTTGGACAGGGAGCGATATCTATCCTTCACGCCCAGGGCAGTGAGGCCCTGGCGCAGGCTGCGATGCCCCCTCCCTGGCACTGCCCACGGCCAGGCTGGGCTGGGGGGAGGCGTTGTGATCACTGAGGTCCCCCGCAGCCCAAAGCGTCCTGGGATTCTGTGGTGCTGCGCAGGAAGCTCGGCCCCATGGGGCCCACCCGCTGGTTTAGCCAGGAAAGGAGTCCCGCCCTCAAGCAGGGGTCTCGCTGTCCCCACCCCTCCCCACCCCATCCCCCTGACCCTGACTCACTACGAGGAAGCAGCTGCGGCTTGTGCTTGCTGCCCTCTGCCGGGCTGCTGCCCTCTGCCAGCAAGCTGGTCTCTGCTGGCCGGTTGCTGCCCTCAGAAGACCAGGTCTCCTGCCAGGCCAGCCTAGGCTTTTTTTGGGGGGGGATGCCTCCCTCCTCATCAGATTCAGAAGGAATCGTTTGAGTGGGAAAGCTCACAAGGAGGAAACGGCGGCTCCTCCGGGCAGGCGGTTGCGGCATTGTGGGACGTGGGCTGTGCTCGGGGACTCCTCAAAGGCCCTGTGCTTCTGCCCTGTCCGTCACTGCCGTGCACCGACACTGAGGGTCCAAGCCACAGCTGCACTCTTAAAAGGCAGACCCCTGGGGTATCACCAAGTGATGTCACAAAGGGTCCCAGTGTGACACACGCCTGGGCTGGGTGGGCGCCAAGTGTCCAGGCGCTGTAAGTTTGCGGGCAACACCAAGCTGGGCAGGAGTGTTGATCAGCTTGAGGGCAGGCAGGAAGACTCTGCAGTGGGATCTGGACAGGCTGGATCAACGGGCCGCATCCCTCGGTGGCACCAACCCTCATGGTGTCCCTGGGTAATAGATTTGAGGCTCTCAGGGAGGATAAGGAAGAGGCTGAGGGTCTGGACAGTAGTCCGAAACCGGGAAGCAACCCTGAAAGCTCTGTCAAGATTGGGGGAAGTACTGAACATAGGGATTGGGGCCGGATGTAGCACTGCATCACAACCAGTGCCCCAAAAACGAGCAGAGAGTCTTAGTGATTGGAGACTCCTTGCTGAGGCGCACTGAGCTCCCATCTGTCACCCAGATAACTTATCCAGAGAGGTGTTGCTGTCTTCCTGGGGCACGTGTCAGAGACATTAGGAAGGCTCTGCCACAGCTTGTTAAACCGGAGTTGGGGAGCAAGCTCTCTGGGCTGATTATCAGAGCTTTAAACTGATTTGCAGAAAGGACTCCACAATCAGTAAGATTGTAAAGTAGGTATGTTTATTCAGCGCTGGGCAGCATGGGGTAGTCCCACCAAAGTTGTGAGCAACAATTCGCTCGCTTGCATTCTCTTTTATCCCTTAAAATATTACATATGCATTAAGTTTCGCAACACACCTATGCATATTCACTTCCTAGCTCCACCTAGCTCCACTTCGTATGCTAATTATCTTATCAGTCCTTCCGTGCTTGCGTAGTGCTTTCTGGTGGTCATCCGGGTGGTCGTCGGGATGAAGTAAGATGTCTTAATCGGAGTTGAACTTTTCACCTTATGCGCTTCTTGCGCATGCTCTCTGAGCCCTTGGTCTCAGTCCAATCCGTAAGGTTGGTTTGTCTCAGTTCCCAGGGTCCGAGGACCCCCTGTTATCTAGGCACCTTGAAAGTGTGACCTTCTTTTAGTCCTCCTCCTTACTCCTTATCTTCTTCTCATGCTGTATTTGCACATACTTTTCGTATTTTCCCAGCGCAGCACAAGCAATGAGGATTGTCTATATTCTTAATCAGTCATTCTCTAATTTCTAATCCCTTTCAAAACTGGGTTTGACGGGGCTAAGGAGGGGAACTAAAAGTGACAGAGAAGGGCTGGGGGAAGTTGTCACTGCTGTCACTGTTGAAGATAGTAGGCAAAAACCTCTGAGTTGTCCCATAGGATTGTCTGAGGGCTCCTCACAGAAGGTAACAATCCCAATACCCTGTCTGGAATCTTCTTGCATCCCTCCAGGGGTAACTGCACCTGCTGCTTCCCTAAAGTACCTGTATACCAATGCACGGAGCATGGGAAATAAACAGGATGAGCTTGAGATCTGTGTTCAGTCACAGGGCCACAAACACATTGCGATTACAGAGACATGGTGTGACAGTTCGCAGGACTACAACGCTGTCATGGAGGGCTATATCCTCTTTAGGAAAGACAGGCTGGGAAAGCGAGGGGGTGGGGTTGCCCTTTATGTGAGGAACCAATCAGGGTGTACCCAGCTCCACCTGGGGGAGGGTGAAGGACAAGTGGAGAGCTTGTGGGTGAGAAGTAAAGCGTGGACTGGTATGGAGGATGCTGTTTTAGGGGTGTACTACAGGTCACCAGCTCAGGAGGAGGAGGTCGATGAGGCCTTCTACAAGCAGCTGGTAGTAGCCTCAAGATCACGGGCACTGGTTCTCATGAGCTGGGTGGGCCCCAAGTGTCCAGGCGCTGTAAGTTCGCGGGCAACACCAAGCTGGGCAGGAGTGTTGATCAGCTTGAGGGCAGGCAGGAAGACTCTGCAGTGGGATCTGGACAGGCGGGATCAATGGGCTGCATCCAGCTGCGTGGCATTCAAGGCCAAATGCGGGGCGCCACACTTAGAATATTCTGAGTTGGAAAGGGGAAGACCTGAAGGGATGAAAGACATGGTCTCCTGATGGCTCTTGAGCAGAAGGCGTTTATTGCCATTTTTCTCCACTACATACACTTTCCCTGTAACCACTTGCGCTGTCCACGTGCCCAAATCAGTCATACAATTGGTTAGAGACCCTCAGTCATGCGCCTCAAGTCAGCCAGCAATTGGCCACTGCACAAAGCTCATCTTTAATGCTGTAGCCAAGTTAATTTATCTCCACCTTGCTTACATTTTTGTTTCTCATGCTTATTTCTTCGTTATCTCTAATTCAGGGATGTGTGAAATAGCGCCAAGCCACCTGCGAATTCCTTTCCCACACGAGCCCAAAAGGATCATTGAGTCAGATGCCAGGCTCCACACAGAATCGCCCAACATCGGAGAATGTTAGAGCATTGTCCAAACGCTTCTTGACTTCCAGCAGGCTTGGTGCCATGCCCATTGTCTTGGACAGCCTGTCCCAGTGCCTGACCACCCTCTCAGTGAAGAACCTTTTCCTAATACCCAGCCTCAGCCTCCCCTGTCCCAGCTCCAAACTGTTCTCTTGGGTCCTGTCACTGTCCCCAGAGAGCAGAGCTCAACGCCTGCCCCTTGCCTCCCCTCATGGGGGAGCTGCAGGCTGCCCTCCCCTCAGTCTCCTCCAGGCTGAATTCTGACTCGTATTCCACTTGCTGTTGACCAAAACCCCCAGATCCCTTTCTGCAGGGCTGCTCTCCAGCCTCTTGTGCTGGCCCTAAAATGGAGCCCTGGTGAACGCCACTAGGGACTGGTCAACAGCCTGGGAGCTGCTGCCCTCTTCTAGCAAGCTGGCCTCTGCTGGCCGGTTGCTGCCCTCAGAAGACCAGGATTCCTGTCAGGCCAGCCTGGGCTTTTTTTTGGGGGGTTGCCTCCCTCCTCATCAGATTCCGAAGGAATCTTTTTAGTGGGAGAGCTCACAGGGAGAAAACTGCTGGCCCAACCTGGGGCTGGGCAGGCACCTGAGGATGGTGACTGTCTCCATGGCCTTCTGCCGAAATTCTGTGCGCAAGCTGTCCATGGGCTCTTTTCCAGCAGTGCCTGCAGAGCACAAGAAACCTAACCTTTTCTCTGGGGTACTGAGGAGCTTTTCAGCTCTTCCCTCCTCGCCTCACTCCAGCTGCCCACAAACAGCCATCCAGTCACATGGAGGTTTCTTCTAACTGGGGCACGTGGATAACACAAGGATGCCACAAGAGAGCTGCGTCCTGCTGGAGAGCAGCCTGCAGCCCAGGAGCATGCCCCACAGATACAGGTGGTTATCCGCAAGCTGGGGTGTCCCAGCATCCCATCTGCACCCCCTGCAGTGTCTGGCGGAGGCTGGGCCACTCTGTTCTTGGCTGACTGGGGGCACCTGGGTTATGGCTCTCCAAGGGGCTTCTGCCAGAATCCCTCACCTCTCAGTGCAGTCCAGCAGGACTCTCAAAGCCTACTGCATTGCCCACTGCCCTCCCAGAAACAAGACCAAGAAGGAGACCCTTCCAGGACCTTCAGCTGCATCGCCCTGCAGCCAGAGACTTACCTTGTCAAGGGCTGTGGAGATTGCTCCTGCAGTCAGGTGTCAGCATCTTCCCACTCCCAACTGCCTCCAAACCCTCTCTCCTTCTCCCCTCTCCCCATGCCACCTGCAGTCAGAGCCCCCAGCCCTGCTGCGCTGTGCAGAGGAGCTGCTCCTGGGCAGAGCTGTCTCTCTGCAACAGGGCCCTCTTGCCAGGAGCTCTCTCTGTCCCAGGAGCCCGGCCCAGCTCAGCAGCAGAGGCCCAGCCCAAGGCATTGTAATGACCTCTCTAGTAGCTTTGGTGATGAGCCCACGAACCTCAGGCACTGAGAGACAATTGAAGAAACCTTGCAAGAAGTCCAAGTCAGAGGAAAGTTTTCTGGAGTGTCCTCCCAAGGGCCAGCACTGACATAGCCTCCCTTGGAGCTTGTTAGAGCAGAACATTGGAGGCAGTGAGGACAAGTAGACAAAGGCAAAGTGAAGGTGACACTGATGTGTAGGAAAACTGGATGTGTTTCACCAAGCACAAGGGCCAGGCCTTGACCCCCTGACCTTGGGAAGGGAGATCCTTTCCCTTCATACATTGCTCAGGGCTCTTCCTGGGGTAGCAGGAGATGGGGATGTGCATTTTCAAGTGCAGGAGATTGGTATGACTCCTGCCTGGTTCATGGGTGGGGGCTAGGAGGCAATGAGGCCCTGGCACTTTAATGATAAGCTGTCTCTTCATATGCCTCAGTGGTAGAGACAACAGCCATAGCCATGGACAGAAAGACCTGTATGACTTGTGGAAAATAGACTCCACAATCAGTAAGATTGTAAAGTAGGTATGTTTACTCAGCACTGGGCGGCACTGGGGGTAGTCCCATCAAAGTCGTGCGTATGCAATGCGGCAACTTGCCATGGTTATGTGAGAAACAAAGTTGTGTTTTTGCAGTAGATATTTTTTTTTTATTCCAAGGGAGTTGTGTAGTCATAATAAGGAGAAATGCTAAGTAGATAAGTGGACAGTAGAAGGCCTCACTGTTCTAAAATAAGGTAGAAGCTTGAGAAAAACAGGATGAGCAGTGTGAGAACAGTAAAACAAAGATCACAAGTTCTCAAACCGTAAGAAAGGAGAAATTAAAGGGTTGAAAAAAAAGAAAAATTGTACATGTATGGTATAGAGGAGCGTCGAGTAGCTTGTGAACCTGTAGTACTCAGCCAATGAGGAAACAGGAGAGGTGATCAGGCATCAGGTAATAGGGAATAAAAGGTTATGATTTGTTTACTGAAATTCGCATTGCAATCACGAATAAAATAGCTTCAGAGAAGATCCTCTCTGAAGAAAATTATTTGAGATTTTTCTCACAATTATATGCAGTAAAGAGTTACATATCCATGACATTTCACAATGCGGCTATAAATATACATAACCTGTCCCCGATTCATAGTAAAATTAGTTCCAAGAAGTCATTTCCATAAACTCCTGGAGGCGCTTTTGCAGTGTCTCCTCGTAGTTGTCACTGGAGGTCATGGTAATGAAGGTTGGTGACTCTACCTTGTCACCGCTATTTGACCTCTTGTCTTTGACAAAGAATCACATTCCTGAGGAGGAGTTTGGTAACCCACTGCACCTCCAGAGTTATCTGAAGCACCCAAGCCTAGTGGTGCGCTTGACGGTTCTCAAAGGCCCTGTCAGAGAGCCCTGAGAAGGTGAGTGGGCCATCATCAAGCAAAGCCATGTTGGCAGCCTGGGGCTTTGCTCATCTGCCCTCCCGTCCCGCCCCGCTGCTGTCCCCGCATCCCTGTAGTGCGCCCATGACCCCTGCTTGCAGG
>MU011987.1:0-13892 GCA_011074415.1 Stictonetta naevosa
AGCACCACCAGTGCCACCAGCACGGCCCCAGCTCCCAGGATGCGGCCAGTCCCCATGGCTGCTCGGCGGAGGCTGAGGGGTGCCGGGACCCCACGCAAGGCAGACTCTGCCCAGTGCTGGGACTGGGCGTCCCAGTAAGAACCAGTGAGCAGCGGGGCTGGGCAGCATCACCCGTCACCAGGCAGAACCTGTCTCCGCAGGACTCCCTCTGACACTTGTCCCACGCCGCAGACGTGTTCCAGGCGCGACCCCAGGCAGCCCTCAGCTGGGCCCAGCCCGCACCGGGGCTCCCCCCTTGGCTGCCCCCCTCCCCACGGCCCCCCCCCGGGTCCCTGCACGCCCCCAGCCCCACGGCGCGCCCCCTCAGCACCCTGCGCGGTGCCCGTCCGTCTGTCTGTCGCCTGGGGTGCTCGGCACTGCTGCTCTGCCTGGGAACAGCTGAGTCAGCCGTGGGGCACCCTCCTATTGGCTCGGGAGTTGGGGGAGCCCCCGGGCACGGGTCCCCAGCACTGGGCTCCCCAGCCCCAGTGACGCTCGCCCCTCGCTCGCTCCCGCTGCCCGGTGCCGCAGAGGCGATGGCCGCAGGACGGGGCGTCCCGCTGGTGCTGCTGGCCCTGCTGGCCCTGCAGGGCTCGGGGGCCGTGAAAGGTGCGTGGGGGGACACGGCTGGGGAGGGGGGTCCCGGACCCTCAGCGGAGGGGAGGGGGGGGTCGGCGCTGCTGTAAGGGCTGGGTGTGGGGAGCTGCGGCCCCCCCAGCCGTAGGTGATGCGGGGTGGGCTGCCGAGGGGGGGCCGGGGCCAAAGGACGCGTGTGGGGCAGGACGGCCGGGGCCACGGCACCTCCTGCCCGAGTGGCGGGGCTGCCGGGACCACCGCCCCAGCCCGCAGCGCTCCTGGGGACCGAGCCGGGTCCCCGCAGCATGTCACTGGCCCCAGCCCCAGGCGGTGAAGAGCCCGGGGAGCTCTCGGTGGGCTCTGGCGAGCCCCCCCGGCGGTGCGAGGGGGCTGCCACTCATTGCCTGTCCCTTCCCAGTGGGGAACGTGCTGATCCAGACTGAATTCTACCAGCGGGCTGAGACGCTGCAGGAAGAGGGCGGCCAGTTCATGTTCGATTTCGACGGGGACGAGATCTTCCACGTGGACCTGCAGAAGTCAGAGACCATCTGGCGCCTGCCCCTCTTCGCGAAGTTTGCCAGCTTCGAGGCCCAGGGGGCTCTGCAGAACATTGCCGTGGACAAGCAGAACATGGAGATCATGATGAAGAGGTCCAACCGCTCGCAGGGAACCATCGGTAACAACCCTGGGGTGCTGCCTGCACCCCTGCGGCCCCTGCTGGGGCCGGCTGCCCCCCAACCCGTGGGCAGGGAGCGCGGCGCCCAGCTCCCCACGCAGCCACGCTGTGCCCCGAGCTGTGTTGGGGTCCCCCTGGGTGGCAGTGGGGGACAAGGGGCCCTCTGTGGGGCCCGAAGCCCTGGCACCACCTGGGGGCAGTGAAGCTTGGCTGACCCCGGACTGCGCTAAGCCCTTCTCCATCTCCTCCAGCGCCACCCGAGGTGACGGTGTTCTCCGAGGACCCCGTGGAGCTGGGGGACCCCAACATCCTCATCTGCTACGTGGACAAGTTCTGGCCGTCCCTCATCACCATCACGTGGCTGAAGAACGGGCAGGAGGTGGAGGAAGGCGTCTCCGAGACCGTTTTCTACCGCCAGGAGGACAACGGCTTCTACAAGTTCTCCTACCTGCCCTTCATCCCCACGCGGGGCGACTACTACGACTGCCGCGTGGAGCACTGGGGGCTGCCCAACGCGCTGCTGACGCACTGGGGTGAGGATGGGGCCCTGCCCTCGCCGGTGGTGGGGGGCTCGGTGCCCCGTCCTCACCCCCCGTCCCTTCGCAGAGCCCCAGGTGCCCCTGCCCGTCTCCGAGAGCACCGAGACCCTGGTGTGCGCCCTGGGCCTGGCCGTGGGCATCGTCGGCATCGTCGTGGGCACCATCCTCATCATCAAGGCCATGAAGATGAACAGCGCCCGCAACCAGCGGGGCCTCTTGTGAGGGGGCAGAGGCCAGGCCTCCCTGCCTCCCCCCAGCCGGACCCTGTGCCCCCTCAGAAGCCCCTCGCTTCAGCCCTCTCCGAGCTGCTCGCTCCCGTGCCCCACATTGGTGCCGCACCTCCCCAGCCCTTCCTTCTCCCGCATGTGCCGCATGCGGGCACACCGCAGGCTGCTCCGGAGCCAGACCCGGGCGGGACGGGACTCGGCCCCGCAACAGGATGGGGCGAGCAGAGGTAGCCCCCGGGGCCGCTCCGAGTTGCCCGCTGCCAGGGGACGTCACCGCATCGCCTGCGCTGGTCCCAGCATCCAGCACGTGCCACGTCTCCTCCTAGCCCGGACGCGGGGGTCTCTCCCGCAGCCTCCAGGGTGAGCGGAGGGGTGTCCGGCCCCACAGCTCCCCCTTGGCGCCCAGTCCCGTGCCCACCACTCCCGCTCTGCTGTTTTGACACCGCAATAAAGTGGGTTGGGGTTGATCCTGCTGTGCGACCCTCACCGCGCACCCATTCTCTGCACTGCAGCCCCGCGAGCTCCCTGGTCATCTGTGGGGGGGGAGATCTATGGGTCGGGGGGGATCTCGGGTGCGGGGCAGGGCTCCAGGGCTGCAGCTCTTGAGCAGAGGGAAGGGGTAGGGTGACCTCGAGGCTGCTGGGTTCTCCTGGCTGCCGGTGGTGGGACCTTGGCACCTCTAGGGTGGGCTTCCAGGGGGAAGACCCCACTGATGGCTCCTGGGGGGTCACAGACACCCCGACCCTGGGCAGGGGGCTCCCTCCTTGGTCTGTCAGGGAGGTCCCGGGGGGCACGAGGGGGCTCTGCAACACCCATGTTTGGCCCACAGGCACGAGGGGAGCAAAGCTGGACCTTGCCCTCAGCCAGACCAGTTCTCCCAGCAGCCACTCTGCCCGGTAACTGGTGACACCAGTGCTCATGGATCGAGATGGGGGAACCGCCCCGGGAGCTGTAGGGGAGGCCCCCGAGGAGCAGACAAGGAGCAAATCCCTCTCGGGAGCGGCGCCGCGGACAAGGCAGGGCAGCAGCAGCGGCTCGAGGCTGCTTCCTTCCCCACTGGGAGCAGAAGGGGAAGGCGCGGTGGGAACAGAAAGCGGACGGCGTGCGGTGGGGAGGATGTGAAACCCCACGGCCTCGCACGCGGGCAGCACGCTGGGGTCATGCGGGGATGCGGGCGGCAGCGCTCCGAGCCCCCCCCCGGGTGGGCAGCGCTGGAAGGGGTAAGGCAGCGTGGGGCCTGAATAAAAACTACCTGGAAATGAGTATTCCTGGGAGAATAAAACAAGTAGCGGCCCCAGCCAAGCGCAGACCCGTGGCATCGCGCAGCAGCCACTCAGGACCAGTCGAAATGCCAGCGGGGATGGAGGCAGGGAGCGGGTTTGGAAACCAGAGCCAGTCCCGTGTGGGTTGCGGGCGGCACCGCGGGCTCGGGACCGGACAGGACCCAGAGCGCCACGGGGGCAAATCCTAAAAGCCGAACCCCCGGTGGGCACGGACGTGTGTAGGGCTGGAGGCAGGGCAGGGGGGCTCCGTGCTGAGCCCCCAGTGCTCCCAGAAGAACGTAGGCGTCCTGACCCAGCACTGCTCCCGTCGGGACTTCGGCTGCCCGGAGTCTGCCGGAGACTGGTGACGCAGCCCAGTGCCGCCCGCTGGCTGGCTGCACTGGGGTTACTGGCGGGCAAGGGAAGCAGGCAGGGCCGTTTCCCCGAAATGCTGGCGTGCCCCACGGCGGGGGGGACGCTGGCTTTGGTGGAAATCCCCTGCCTGGTGGGGTGGGGTGGGGAGGCACCCATCGGGACACACGGGCAGACAAAGCCACCGGGGAGCTCTGTGTCGTGTGTCCCCCCCCCCGCCCCGAGGACGCCAAGCCTCGCAGCGTCAGGGCCTTGAGGCCAGGGAGGGATCGCTGGGGTGTCAAGGCCAGTAGCTGGGGGGGGGGTCCCTTTTGTGAAGCTCCGTGCTCAGACAGCTCCAGTTTCCCCCTCCCGGGGTGGTCCTGGTGGGGACCACCCCCCCTCCACCCCCAGCCCCACACCAGGGGCGCCTTCTGCTTTCTCGAGAGCTGAGGGGAGTCACGGGAAGGGGGAAATGACCGTGCCAGGGACTTTCCAAAAGGCGGTGTGTCCCCCCCCCCGGGGCTGTCATGTCACCAGTTGCCGGGGGAGAATTGTGAAGGTAGAGCCGAGTCCAGGTGGTGGCCTCGTGCTCCAGCACGTTCCTCCAGGGAGCGGCGTCCCGGCGGGGAGCACTACACCGGAATGAACCCCCCCACACACAGCCAGACAGTGTGACGATGCCAGTGCCCCAGTGTGGAAGAGAGACCAAAAGATCCCCAAAACACCCCAAAAACACCCCTTTTCCAACCCCCAGAGAAGCCACAGCGGAGGGTGACCGGCCCTTGAGGAACGAAGATGCTGAGGGAGCTGACCCCAACCCCACAGAGCGGCACACGGGAGGGCTGCGAGCAGCGGGTTTGCCCCGTGCAAGCACAACGCTGGCGTACAGCAGGACCGGCGCGAGCCCTTTGGACTTGGCAGCGCTTCTCAAAGGGGCACCGGGCTCCACGCGCCTTCTTGCCCAAGCCGTGCCCTGTTCCGAAGTCCAGCTCCTGGCGCAGTCTCCGGCAAGCCAAGAGGGATCCGGCAGCAAGAGGATCGGGGGGCTGGGGGTCTGTCCCCAGCCACAACGCCCAGCAGAGCTCGTTTCGTTGCGAGTGATGCTGATGCTGCGTGAGACGCGCTCTGAAAACCCAGGTCCCGCCTGGACCCGCAGCAGGACGGAGGCCAACTGGAACCAGGACCGTCCTCCCAGTCATGCTGACACCTTCTGGCCAAGGCCCCGCTTTGCACACAGCGTTTTGCTCTGTTTTCACCGCGTCCACGTCCCTCGTGGGCCACAAGGCCCTAAAACTACAAGAAAGGGAACCCCGCTTCTTCTGGGGAGCTCACGGGATGACGCGGAAAGGCAAAAGCACTTTGGGGTCACACCTGCCGCAGTGGAAGTGCTGTACATTACTGCGTTCATCAAAGACGCCGAGGCTCACCCAGCAAAAAAAGCACGTTCAGCATCTCCTTGCCGACGCAATGCCAGCAGGCAACGTGCTCCTCACCCACCCAAAGGCAAATGCGATGCGGCGGCGTCACTGCGAGGGGCTGAAGTGTGAGATGATGACCAGAAAGACGTCGCTGTCTCACTGGGTCAGAGCCGTGACACTCAAATGGCCACAGCCACCCTTTTCCTCACACAATGTTAAGCCAAGGACGCGGTGACTGAGGGATGGTGACCAAGGTGCCACCCCTCCCTCTGTGCCCTCATGCATTCACCCATGTGTCTTCTTGTCCCTGACGAAGCAAAGCACGGCCACGCTGCCCTGCTTCGCCTCCACGTCTTCTCATGCCTCGTATCACTAGGCTATCTAGTGGTAGGACTGTAGGGAATGGCCTCAATTTGCGCCAGGGGAGGTTCAATTCGGAAATTAGAAGATATTTCCTGTCAGAAAGAGCGGTCAGGCATTGGAACGGGTTGCCCAGGGAGGTGATGGAGTCACCGTCCCTGGGGGCGTTCAAGGAAAGGTGATTAGGGACATGGCTGAGGGGGACGGTTGGACCAGATGATCTTGGAAGGTCCCTTCCAACCTTAACAACTCCGTGATTCTAAGAAAAGTGCGTTCTGGGGACATTTTTACCACAGAAGCCTGGTTCTCCTCATGGCTGGCGCACCAGGGACGCCCCTGCCCTCGCCCCACGCCGCTTCCCGCCCCTGAGCTGAGGCGGCCGTCGACCCTCCCGGGGCTGTGAGGAGAAGCGGGGGCACCGGGGGGGCTGTGGGGCAGGGGGGGATAATGGCGCCGTGACGGCCCCCTCTGGACGAGCACGGCCCCTTTACAGCGGGTTTACAAGCAGGGGATGGAGGCGCCTGCCTCTTTATTCCCCGTTTTCTCCCCAAAGATGGGAACTCGTCGCCTCAGGGGGTGGTTTTGTCACAGAGGAGCTCACGTCGGCGAGCGAGGGGAACGTGAGAGAAAGGCAACAAAAAAATAATAACCGACCCCCCAAAAGCAGCAAAACTATAGATGATATATTACAATACAACTTTAAAAATTACTTACAGAACATTACACTCGCCGCCGGCTCAGCACCAGGGGGCATGCCTCTGCTTTTTAAGAAAACAAAAAAGCAAAGACTGGTGCCCTTTAAACTTTTTATCGGACGGCACCAAGAAAATAATTTTTTACTTTTTTTTTTTTTTTTTTTTTTCCTCCCCTCCCTCTTCCCCCAAGCACTGTGAAATTCACATCTTATTTTTTTTGGGGGGGGGAATCCAAAAATTACGCAGCAGGGACCAGTACTGATGGTTGTATCCACTCCTTTAAATAATATCATTAATTTAAAATAGAAAAAAAAAAAATAAAACACAGTAAAAACACAACGTCCTTCTTCCTCACTGCTTTCCCCGGGCTACGGGCGGGCGGTGTTGGAGGCTTTCTAAGCACACCCATCGCGAGGACGCCTCGCAGTGACGGGCGGTAGGACTGAGGACAGGGACCTTCGCCTTGACGGGTGCTGCGGGGCTGTGAAGTGGCACCCCCATGCGACAGGGAAGCCTTTTGGAATTCATTAGCCTGGATTAGCGGAGTTAACGAAGTCAAGCAGCAGCTTCACCTCTATGAGCCAGGCTGGGCCGGGCTATGGAACCCGCAAACGTCGCTCGGTTGTCGGAGGTGGCCAGGCACTGCTGCCGTGGGGTTGTATATGCAGGAGATGGCACGCCTGGGGGCAGATTTGGCCCCGGGTCCAGTCCCTCTGACCATGACTTGGAAGCACAAGGGCTGTTGTGGCGCGAATCCGCATGGAGAGGGAGATACCAGAGCTCTCGTGCTTACCCCGAGCGCTCGCTAGCGGTGCATGACCACCAAGGGCGGCGGCGGCCCGGGCTTGCTTTGAAACCCTTCAGCTCTCGGGGCCGACAGCAAAGCCAAGCAATGCTCCCTTTGCTGGCGGGTGTGCTCCTCGAGGGCTTCCCTGGGGTTGTGGAGCTGGGAGCACGGAAAGGGAAGCCCTGGGAGTGCTGGGAAGGAGCACTGGGATTCGGAGGGAGATACTGGGAGGAAGGGAGCACTGCTGGGCATCGAGGGAGGTAGCCAGTGGATCAGTTAAAAATTTTCCTCTCTGTCTCTCTACATATTAAAATATAGATTTATTCTAAGCGTTAAAGTCTCTTTGGCATCTCTCCAGACCCTGGCCCCGGTGGAGGTGACGGCGTTTCGGTCTCGACGTGCGCGGACGGGGCTGAGCCCCCCGCCCCTCGCAGCAGCAGGTGGGGAGGTGACACGAGGGGCGGGCGGTGGGGAGGCGGGGGGGCAAGGATCGCCCCACGGGAGGCCAGGGTGTGGCAGGGAGGGTGACAGTTGTAGGGGACGGGTTGGTCCTAGCCGAGGAAACAGACTGGTCCCACCTCGAACCCGAACCTCTGGCTGGGCTCGCCAAAGTCCATGACTCGCACATCCATTAGTGGGAGCTGCTCCAGGCGGGGCGTGCTCACCTCTAGCACCGTTTGGCTGGAGCCCTTTCGTGCCTGTGGAGGACGGGGAGATGGGTCAGGGGTTGGGGACACTGGGGACACCAGAGCCAGCCCTTCTCCTTATCCCACTTCTGCTGCTGCTGAGTCCCCCGCCAGGCCCAGCAAGGTCCCCACGGAGCCTTCTCTTCTCTAGGTTAAATAACCTCAACTCTCAGACGGGCTTCATAAAAGAGGCTCTCCATGCCTCCTCTGCCCTCGTTACCCATTTCATCCACCCCTTTTCTTTCCCCTTTCTGTCCTCACTATTCCTCCCCCCCCCCCGTATCTTGCTCCCCTTTACATCTCCCTCCCCGTCGCGTCCAGCCCCTCCGCTCCGCTGCGGCGCTCACCGCGCAGCCGTCCGTCACGGCTTTGATGTAGGGGCTGGTGTCGTAGCTGAGCTCCTCCTCGTTGGCAGCCAGGAAGCGGAGGGCATGCCGATGGTCCCCGGCGGTGGTGCTGTGCCAGGCCACCGAGCGGTGGCAGTGGTACGTGAAGTTTTGGCGGGCAGAGACACTGAGGAGCCGCAGGAAGGTCAGCTGCACCACGCCGAGGGGCTGGCTGTCCGAGTCTGTGTAGGAGAACTGCGGGACACGGGAGAGGACATCAATTAATGGGGGACAGCGGCCGGAGGGGGCGTGGAAAGGGGGGCTGGGGGGGGGTCTGTTGGGATGTGGACCCCCCACGTTTCCGAGAGGAGGCAGCCAGGGAAGGGGTGATGGTCAGGAGGGCTGATGGGTTCAAAGCCTGGTGGAGGACATTTCTCCTCAGAAGCAGAGGAAGACGGGCACCCGGCCGTCACCGAAAGCAAGGTACTCGCTCGGGGACACGCGGACAGCGAGCACATCCCCTGCGAGCCAGCAGCACCCTCACCCTGCTGCCCTCCTCGAACTGACTGAACCACCGCTGGGGCTCCTCCTGCTCCCAGGACGACATCTTCACCTGGAAGAGGAGAGGCAGCCGTGAGCGGACCTCTACCCACGGCCGATCCCCGCCGCCCTGCCTCCCGCGGCCACCCCTTCCCTCACCTCCTCTGTGTCCCTGCTGGGAAAGACGCAGGTCTCCCCGCCCGCTGTGAAGTTGCAGAAGACCTTGAAGGAGTCTTGGGCGCAGCCCTGGTTGGGGTCAATCCAGTACTCGCCTGCGCAGGGACGAGAGGGCTCAGCGCATGGGGCAGCGCCACCGCGCCCGCTGCCCACCCTCGCCCCCGCGGCGCCGCTCACCGTCGGGCAGGCCGGGGTGGCTGAGCTGCAGGTCCTGGCAGGTGCGGGCCGGGTTGTCCCGGGTGCCCATCGGGCGCCGCATGCCCTCGATCTCCTGCTTGAGGGAGTTGAGGGAGCCGAAGATCTCCTCCATGCCGTCGGCGTAGTCGCGAGCCGCCTGGTCGGCGGCCGCTCGCTCTCCGCCCTCCTCCTCCTCCTCCTCCACCAGCTTGCTGGCGTCGATGGAGCGCTTGCTCTTCTTGGGCAGCTGGATGGGCAGGGGCTGGATCACCTCCCCGGGGGGGGCCCTGCGGTGGGCACAGCACCCTCAGCACCCCAACACGAGGAGGGGCCTTTGGCCGCCGCTCCTGGCTGTCGTGTCCCGCCACCCTGCACCTCACCCCTTCCCCCGGCCCCAAAACTCGGGGCGCTCACCGGGTGTCCGGGGGGTCCCGGAGGTCCGCGTTCACCTTTGGGTCCTGCTTGGCCCTAGAGGAAAGGGACACTCAGGGAGGACAGGCGTTGGGCAGGGGCCGGGGGGGGGTGACAGGACAGGGGCTTTGGCGCTCACCATGGCTCCCTTGGCACCTTTGGGACCTGCTGGGCCCTACAAAGCAAGACCAGGTCTGTCAGAGTTGGGGGGGGGAAGGGGAAAATCAGGGAGGGCAAGGAGCAAGGACGAGAGTGGGGGCAGAGGAAGGAGGGACGCGGGACCGGCAGCAGGCGGGAGGGCACTCACGGGAAGGCCGGGGGGGCCAGCGGGGCCGATGGGTCCGGTAGCTCCAGGGATCCCCTGTGTGACGGGAGGAGGGCGGACAGCAGCATGAGGACACCGGGGGCAGCCCCCTGCCCACCTCCACCCCCTCCCTCCCCCAGCACCGCAGTCCCGGAGACCCCCCCCCCCCCCCCCCCCCCCCCCCCCCCCACCCCCCCTCTGCCCCCTCCCTCTTCCCCCCCCCCCCCCCCCCCCGTTCCCCAGCCCCACACTCACGGTTTCTCCTTTCTGCCCCGTGGAGCCCTGGGGGCCGGGCAGGCCCCGGTCTCCCTTCTCCCCCTGCTCCCCCGGGGGTCCGATCAGGCCAATGAGACCAGGGTGGCCCTGGGGGGAGGACACACGGGGAGAGACGCGGGAGGTCAGCACGGGGACGTGGGGGATGCCGGGTGGGGACAGCGCTCGGGGGGGACCCAGGAACCGGCGTGCCCCACGTGGAGGTGTCACCGTCCCCTGCTTGGGCGCAGCGGTGACCCCGGGCACGGGTCGCGTGCCGGCGCCTCGCTCACCTTCTCTCCTTTGGCACCGGTGTCACCTTTGAGGCCGGGGAGACCTGGGGGACCCTGCGGGGGTACACGGGAGGGCTCGTGCGATGCGGGGAGCACAAAGCGGGGGCCCCCTCGGCTCGGGGGGGTGGCAGCAGGGGACTGGGGTCACACTCACCACTGGTCCCGGTGGCCCAGCTTGCCCTGTGGTGCCCGGCTTGCCTTGCTCTCCCTGCACAGGTCAGAGGACAGGATGAGGCCCCGCTATCCGCAGCTGCCACCGCCACCCCCGGGGACGCACGGCGATGGCAGCTGCACCTCGATGTGTCCCCCCCCCTGGGATATTGTCACTTACCACCGAGCCCGGCAGACCCCTGAGACCATCCGGTCCCTGCTTGCCAGCAAGGCCCTGGGGCCCCACGGGACCCGTCTTGCCAGGAGCACCCACGGCTCCGGGTTCTCCCTGCGGGCACAGAGGGACCGGGTGAGGCCGATCCCGCACGTGGGCTCAGCAGCGCCACTGGGGTCTCCCCGCGGGACCCCCGTGGAGCCCAGCATCGCTCACCTTCGCGCCCTTCTCGCCCTGACGCCCCTCGGGGCCGGGGGAGCCAGCTGGGCCCTGCGGAGAGGAGAAACAGGGCGGTGAGGGACGGGGACGCGGCGAGGGACGGCGACGCGGCGAGGCGGGCGGCACGGGAGCCGGAGCCGGCCTCACTTACCCTCTTCCCCAGGGGCCCGGGAGGCCCGTTCTCGCCCGTCGGACCTGGCGAGCCCTAAGGAAGAGAGAGAGAGGAGTGCAGGGAGCTGGCCTGGTCCCAGAACCGGGACGGAGAGCGAGGTGGCGAGGAGGATCCCGGGGCACGCGAGGGGAACCCAGGCCGCGGGGCGCCAGGCGCAGCCGTTGGCCGGGCGCGTGGATGTGAGCGTGGTGCCGGCCCCTTCTCCCCACGCTGCGGCACCCCAAAACATTGGGGCAGCTTCGGCCCCGAGCCCGGAGGGGGGGACGTGACGGGGATGGCCCCAGGCGGCCGAGGAGGGGGGCGCAGAAAGCGGCGTGCCCACCAAAACCAGGCACTCACCGGCTCCCCTGGCTCGCCGTCCTCCCCGCGCTCACCCTTGGCACCGTCCTGGCCCTGTTGGGAAGGGAAAACCATGGGGTGAGCCCGCGGCCCCGAGTCCCCGTCGTCCCCCCCCCATAAGTCCTGCAGTCCCTTGGGGATGTGACACTCACCCTGGGGCCCATTTCTCCGGGGGGTCCCGGATCGCCGGGAAAACCAACGGGACCCTGGCACGGAAAGAGCTGTGAGCGTGGGGGGACCCCGCAGAGCCGCCGCAGCCGCCCGGCCCCGCGCCCCCCACACTCACGGGGTTGCCCTTGGGCCCATCGTCGCCGGGGGGGCCTTTTCCCCCCGGTGGCCCGGCCACGCCGGCGGCTCCGGCTTCTCCTTTCTCCCCTCGCTCTCCTCGCGGGCCCTGAGGCACAAGAAAAGGGGTCGGCACCCTGCAGAGGCAGCTGGGGGGGTACGGGGATGGGCTTTGGGAGCCCCCCCATAGGCACTCACCTTGACTCCTGGTTCCCCTTGGATGCCCGGGGCCCCCGATTCACCGGGGTCCCCCTAAAATGGGAAGAGAGAGAGAGAATTGAACCCCCCCCCCCGACTCCAAACCAAGCCCCCCCGTGGGGGTCCCTTGGCCCCGCTGAGCCGCTGCCACCCCGCAGAGGCACGGCTCGGGGCGGACCCCGCTGTCCACCAGCCACCGACGTACCTTCTCCCCGGGGGGGCCCAGGTTGCCGACACCTCCAGGGGGTCCCTGGGGTCCCTGCGGTGGGGGGGAGAGCAGAGGCGGTCACCCCGGTGCCCCCCAGGAAAGGGCCCTGGGGCCACAGGGGGAGAGGGGGGGTCACTCACGTCAGCTCCAGAGGGTCCAGCGGGGCCACGGGGGCCTGGGGGGCCGGGGGGGCCCTAGAATGGGAGAAAAACACAGCGTGAGGATGGGTCTGCGGGGTGTCCCCCCCAAAAGTGACATGGCATTGGGGGGGGCGGGTGGCAAGGACACTTACCATGGGTCCTACGTCGCCCGTTTCACCCTTCTCACCAGCCGGGCCTGGCAAACCCTAGGAGCGAAGAAAAAGGGTTAAAAATGGGGGGGGGTGCGGGGGGGGTGGGGGGGCAGGTGGGGGGCACCGGGTGTCAAGGAGGGGGACGGGGTAACAGTGACAAATGCTTGAGGCCGGGCAGGACACAGTGTCACTGCGGGGACAGCGCCCGCCTCGCTCCCCATGGGGCAGAGCAAAGCGAGGGGGTCACCGGGGGGTCCCTGGGGGGTCTCCGGGGGGTCTCCATGCTCACCTGGAGGCCGATGGGTCCAGGGGGGCCGTTGAAGCCCCGCGTCCCCTCGTCACCCTTGGCACCGAAGTGGCCCTGGGGACCTCTGGCTCCCGGCTCCCCGTCGGCGCCCTGTGGGGTAGGAAGGAGGCTTGGTGCCGCTCAGCGGGGGGGGGGGACGGGACACAAGGACACCTCCCGGCCGTCGTCGTCCCCTCCCTGGGGTGACACAAGGTGGGCAGGAGCCCCCCTCCCAACCACGTCCCCCATCAGGTACTCACGGCGGCTCCGGGCTGCCCGACCGGCCCGATGGGCCCGGGGGGACCGGGAGGACCCTGCGAGGGGAGGGAAGGGGTCAGCGGGGCTGGGACAGCCCTGGGGGGGGGGGGACACGGGGGGGGGGTTCGTGGGCTACTCACGTGCTCGCCCTTGTTGCCCTTGGTGCCCTTCTGGCCCGGCTCGCCCACCTCGCCCTGCGGGAAGAAGCCGAGGGATCAGCCCCGGCTGGGGGCCACGGGGCCACCGGGGCAGGGTGGCACCTCACCTTGTCACCGTCCTCGCCGGGGCCACCGGGGGGGCCGGCGGGGCCGGGCAAGCCCACCGGGCCCTGAACGCCGTCCCGGCCAGCGGGGCCCATGGGACCTTTCTCACCCTGGGGGGAGGAAGAAGAGGGTGAGGGACGCGGGGGCGTCTGGGGACGCGGGGACGTCGGGGGACGCGGGGACGTCGGGGGACGCGTCGCCGCTCCCTGCGGTACTCACGGGGACGCCCTTCTCTCCGGCGGGGCCCGGTGGCCCTTGTGGTCCCGGTCGCCCAGGGGGGCCGACGGGGCCACCTTGTCCCGGTCCTCCTCTCTCCCCCGGGGAGCCCTGGGGGGCGAGAGGGAGGGGAGTGAGGCGAGGGGAGCCCGTGGGGCCGCGGTCAGCAGCGGCGGGAGGGGGTGCGCACTCACTGCGGGTCCTGGGGGTCCCGCCGGGCCCTCGTTGCCCTTCAGCCCCGGGCCGCCCTGCGAGAGGAGGGGGATCAGCGCCATGCCTCTGGGGGGGGGGGGGACACCACAGCGGGGGGCACACGAGGACGGGCGATACTCACCGGGGTGCCGGGCAGGCCCCGCTCGCCGGGGAAGCCGCGCAAGCCGGCGGGGCCGTCTTTCCCGGGGGAGCCGGTGGGACCGGGGTCTCCCTAGGGCAGGGGAAAAGAGGGGCTGAGCCGCGGGGGACCCCGCTCCCCGGCGGCCCAACCGAGCCCCGGCATCGGCACGGGGCCGAAAATCCTCCCCGCAGCCTCCTCACCTTGGTGCCCTCTTTGCCGGAGGGTCCCGGCAGCCCTTGTTCTCCCGGGGGGCCGGGGGGCCCCGGGTGACCGCGCTCCCCCATGGGGCCAGACTCCCCGGCTGGTCCCTGGCGTATAGGGTGGGGGCGAGAATCAGCGCGGCCCCGAAGGGAGCGGGGGCACCCTTACGGTGCAGCAGCCCCCCCCCCCCCGGGCGG
>MU011988.1:0-24974 GCA_011074415.1 Stictonetta naevosa
GTGCAGTGTTAGGAGCCTATTTGTCTTGTGCTCAGCAAGAAGCTAAGGAAATTCCCGCTCCCAAACTAATTTCTGATGTGGAATATACAGCTTTAAAATCGGAAAATGAGGTGTTAAAATCATCATTGGCCTTTGAGAGGGAGACAGGAATAACACTAGGAATTAGAGTTGATAAACTTTTGCTTAAACAATTGCTGGAAAGGGTTAATCGCCTGTTAGATAAAATGCAACCTTCTGCTCCAGTTAAGCAGGTTTGTAGATTAATGCGCGGTGCAGACCCTGAAAGTTGGGATGGTGATTTTTGGTTTGACAGTGATGATGAGGTCAAAGGGACTGCCGATTCTGAACTTCAGTTGATTTCCTTGCGACCTTTGGCTAAAAATGAGACCGCTGTTGATGACGATGATGAAATCCACACTACTGTGCGAGCAATCCCATGGTCACCAGCAGAGTTGATAAAAATACAGAAATTCTCAAGGCAGTCAGGAGAATCAGAAGTCGAGTCTGTGTGGTGAGTTTCTCTTGAAGGGGGAAACCATATTACGCTGAGTGAGGAAGAAGCAAAAGGCTTTTGGGGACCAGGAGTATTTTAAACTACCATGCCAGGAGAGCATAATTACTCCTTAACTGCACGAGCTACATACTGGGCAGGTGGAATACATCCCCAGGAGAGAGGGGAACTGGAGAGACTGGAAATTAAAGCGATAGGCTATTCCAACCTGGCTGTAGCAGTACAGAAAGCAGCCTGCATACAGGTGATACATGAAAGAGACAAACTCAGGAAATCCCTGATGCTAGTCCCTATCGACCCAGCTCGATTAACCACTCTTATTCATAGAATCATAGAATCAGAATCATAGAATCATAGAATCATTAGGTTGGAAAAGACCTCCAAGATCATCGGGTCCAACCATTACCCTACTACCAATGTCACCCACTAAACCATGTCCCGAAGCACCACGTCCAACCTTTCCTTGAACACCCCCAGGGACGGTGGCTCCACCACTTCCCTGGGCAACCTGTTTCAATGCCTGACTACTCTTTCTGAGAAGAAATGTCTCCTAATTTCCAACCTGAACCTCCCCTGGCGCAACTTGAGGCCAGTCCTTCTTCTCCTATCACTAGTTATCTGAGAGAAGAGACCAACCCCCAGCTCCCCACCACTTCCTTTTAGGTAGTTGTAGAGAGCAATAAGGTCTCCCCTGAGCCTCCTCTTCTCCAAACTAAAGAAACCCAGTTCCCTCAGCCACTCCTCAGAGGACTTGTGTTCCAGGCCCTTCACTAGCTTTTGTAGCCTTTCTCTGGACAAGTTCCAGGGCCTCGATGTCCTTCTTGAGGTGAGGGGCCCAAAAGTGAATGCAGTACTTGAGGTGCGGCCTCACTAGAGCTGAGTACAGGGGTACAACCACATCCCTGGTCCTGCTGGCTACACTATTCCTGGTACAAGCCAGGATGCCGTTGGCCTTCTTGGCCACCTGGGCACACTGCCAGCTCATGTTCAGGCAAGCATCTATCAGCACCTCCAGATCCTTTTCCTCTGCACAGCTTTCCACCCCCTCTGCCCCAAGCCTATAGCGCTGCATGGGGTTGTTGTGGCCAAAGTGCAGGACCCGGCACTTAGCCATGTTGAACCTCATCCCATTGGCCTCTGCCCATTGATCCAACCTGTCCAGGTCCCTCTGCAGGGCCTTCCTACCCTCCCACAGATTGACACTTCCCCCCAACTTGGTGTTTTTTGCAAACTTACTGAGGGTGCACTCAATTCCCTCATCCAAATCATCAATAAAGCTATTAAAGAGGATGGGCTCCAACAGCGACCCCTGGGGCACACCACTGGTGACCGGTTGCCAACTGGATTTCACTCTATTCACCACTACTCTCTGGGCCCAGCTGTCCAGCCAGTTTTTAACCCAGCAAAGAGTGTACCTGTCCAAGCCATGGGCTGCCAGCTTCTCCAGGACAATACTATGAGAGACCGTGTCAAAGGCCTTGCTGAAGCCTAGGTAGACAACATCAACAGCCTTTCCCTCAGCCACCAGGCGGGTCACCTGGTCATAGAAGGAGGTGAGGTTGGTCAGGCAGGACGTGCCTTTCATGAACCCATGCTGACTGGGCCTGATCCCCTGATTGTCCTGCATATGCTGTGTGATTGCATTCAAGATGACCTGTTCCACCACCTTTCCTGGCACCAAGGTCTTGATGACAGGCCTGTAGTTCCCCAGGTCCTCCTTATGACCCTTCTTATAGATGGGCTTCACATTAGCAAGTCTCCAGTCATCCGGGACCTCTCCAGATGACCATGATCGCTGATAGATGATTGATAGTGCCCCAGTAATCACATCCACCAACTCCCTCAGCACCCTCGGATGGATCCCATCTGGCCCCATGGACTTGTGACAGTCCAGGTGGAGCAGTAGGTCTCTAAAGGTCTCTAACTGCTTCCACCTAAACTGCGGGAGGGTTCTTCTGCTCCTCATCCCAGACTTCCAGGTCAGGAGGCTGAGTACCCTGAGGATTAGTGGTCTGGCTAGTAAAGACAAATGCAAAGAAGGCATTAAGCACCTCAGCCTTTTCCTTATCCTCAGTAGTCATGTTCCCCCCTGCATCCAGTAAAGGATGGAGATTCTCCTTGGCCCTCCTCTTGCCGTTAATGTATTTATAAAAACATTTTTTGTTATCCTTAACCATAGTGGCCATGTTGAGCTTGTGCTGGGCTTAGGCCTTCCTGATTTTTTCTCTGCATATGCTGTCAACTTCCTTGTACTCTCCACGCGTTGCCTGTCCCTTCTTCCACCGGACATAAGTTCTCTTTTTCTCCCAGACACTCAGCAAAAGTTTACTGTTCAACCACACCAGTCTTCTTCCCCGCCAGCTCATCTTATGGCACACGGGAACAGCCTGCTCCTGTGCCTTTAAGACTGCCTTCTTGAAAAGCATCCAGTGTCCCTGATTGTCTCAAGATGTTTGTAGCAAATACCCAGGACTGCATACCAGCTGCTCGTAGATCGCGGTCATAGACGATATCTGAAATCCGCATTCCCCCATTCCCACCTGGAGTAGATTTATGCAAGACATAGATAAATATGGATGCCGAATGGGCCAGATTAGTTCGTCCAGTACTAAGGCCCCCAGATCACTCCTGTTGCGTTCACCAAATCCACACTCAAAACCCCAGGTACCCCAAATTCAATGAGAGGTTCAAACCTATTAAGGAATGGGGCGAGTTGTGGTGTAAGGCCCTAGATTTGGGTGTACCCCGACAAATCTTGCTATGGAGGATCTCTGACCATTAGTCCAACCTCTGGGTAAGAAATATATCCCATCTGGGGAGAACTGCCTAGCTGGAAAACCCCCAACCCAAAAGAAAAGTGCACCTTCTGCACCAAGCCAAATTGACAAGGCAGAATGTCAGCAAAATATTTCCTGTCCCCAGGAAGGGCAGTGAGCCACCCTGCTCGGCGGGTATTAGCAATTCAATGGCTTTCTGATGAATACTCTGACCCTAGCATTGCCATTCCTGTTGGACCTGAAAAATATTGGTAAACTTAACTTTCTCATTGACACTGGGGCCCAAATGTCAGTAATTATCCATGAGACAGCACAAACCCCGGGCATAAGACCTGGTCAATGCAGGGTTAAATGGAATCCTATTTGGGACTCGGTCATTTATCACAAAATACATAAAAGACATTCAGGCATAGTGAAAGTGAGTCTGTTACAAACATCTATACCCTTACCCATCTCTAAAATCACTAAAGTTAGGCAATATCCGTTGCCAGCAGCAGCACTGATGGGGATTCACAGGGTGGTAACAGGATTGGAAGAAAGAGGCATTATTAAAAGGACCCATTCACTTTACAGTTCACCAGAGTGGCCAGTAAAGAAACCAACTGGGCAATGGCATTTTACAGTAGATTACCAACAGTTAAATGCTAATACCGCACCTTTGACTGCCGCAGTTCCAAACATGGCAGAAATAGTGACATTGATACAAGATGCTGCCCATCCTTGGATGGGTGCCTTAGATATTGAAGGTATGTTTTTCATGATTCCTCTCCTTGAACAGGATAAAGCACAGTTTGCTTTCACATGGAAAGGGTTCCAATATATTCTGAACAGGCTTCCACAAGGATATAAACATTCCCCCACAATTGCTCACAATGCTTTGGCTAAAATCTTAGCAGAGATTCCTGTTTCACCTGATAGTACAATATATCAGTATAATGAATGGCATCCCGATAAGGGGGAAAGAGTCAGGAAAGTGTAAGAGACACAGTGGAAAGCATTCAGAGGACACTGCTTGATTTAGGATTAGAAAACCCAGATTCAAAGTGTCAGGGACCTGCACAGGAAGTTAAATTCCTGGGGGTCTGGTGGGTTAATGGAGCTGCTTCTATTACTCAGGACACCCTGGAAAAAATAGAACGCGGACAAAGACCTTACAGCGTAAAGGAATCACAGCAAGTTTGGGGAACCTTAAGTTATTGGCGCAAACACATTCTAGGTTTTGCTATTATTGCACATCCTTTATATAATTTGCTCAAAAAATGAAAATCATAGGAATGGACTGAACATACCAGCACATTAGAATTGTTAATAAAAGAATTGAGGTTATTCCAGCAACTTGGTCCCATATACCCGACCAACCCTGTCCATGTAGAATGGGGCTTCAGTGAACATGGTTCTCATTGTAACCTATGGCAAAAGGGGCCAGAGGGAGTGGAAAGACCACTGGAATTCACCTCCCACTCTTTCAGTGATGCCAAAAAGAGATATTCGGATCTTGAGAAGGGTTTACTGTCCCTGGTGCGGGCAGTGAAACAAATAGAACACATAAGGAGAGAACAAAATGTGATCATTCGGGGGCCTTTCCACCTCCTGGATATAGTCTGTAAAGGAACCATACCACCTGCTGGTATTGCCCAGAAACCCACGGTTCATAAGTAGTATGCCTATCTAGAAGGCATTAATGAAATTATGCCAATCACGGAGGGTAATACTAAAATATCTAAACTACAAAAAGACATACATAGTACCCTCTTGTTCCAGTCTCCACCAACCAAACCATCCCCAATTCGGGAAGCACCTCCTCTAAAGGAAAACAGTGACCTTACAGGAGTATGGTTTACTGATTGTCCTGGTTTCAGTTAGGATAGAGTTAATTTTCCTCCCAGTAGCTGGTAGGGTGCTATGTTTTGGATTAGTACATTGTGTAGACACAATGTACTCTAATGCCATCAAGTTAAAAAAGGGCCAGAACCCATCAGTATTTGTGGAGTGACGGGGGGATCCCAGCCGTTAACTGTATTGGAGGCTGAAGTGAGTCTAACTGGGAATGAGTGGCAAAAGCACCGTATTGCATCCTTGGCATAGACTATCTCAGGAGAGGATTTTTCAAGGACCCAAAAGGGTTCTGGTGGGCTTTTGGCATAGCTGCCTTACAGACAGATGACATTAAACAATTGTCTACCTTGCCCGGTCTCTCAGAGGACCCTTCTGTTGTGGGGCTGCTGAGGGTGAAAGAACAACAAGTGCCAATCGCTACCACAACTGTGCACCGGCGGCAATATCGCACCAACCGAGACTCCCTGATTCCCATCCATAAGCTAATTCGTCAACTGGAGAGCCAAGGAGTGATCAGCAAGACTCATTCACCTTTTAATAGTCCCATATGGCCAGTGCGAAAGTCTAATGGTGAGTGGAGGCTAACAGTGGACTATCGTGGCCTGAACGAAGTCACACCACCACTGAGTGCTGCAGTGCCGGACATGCTAGAACTCCAGTATGAACTGGAATCAAAGGCAGCCAAGTGGTATGCCACAATGGATATCACTAATGCATTTTTCTCCATCCCTCTAGCAGCAGAGTGCAGGCCACAGTTTGCCTTTACTTGGAGGGGAGTCCAATATACTTGGAATCGGCTGCCCCAGGGTTGGAAACATAGCCCTACAATTTGCCATGGACTGATCCAGTCTGCGCTGGAACAAGGGGAAGCTCCTGAACACCTGCAGTACATCGATGACATCATTGTGTGGGGTGACACAGCAGAGGAAGTTTTTGAGAAAGGGAAGAAAATAGGCCAAATCCTTCTAAAGGCTGGTTTTGCCATAAAACAAAATAAAGTCAAGGGACCTGCACGAGAGATCCAGTTTTTAGGAATAAAATGGCAAGATGGGCGTCGTCAAATCCCAATGGATGTGATCAACAAAATAACAGCTTTGTCTCCACCAACTAGCAAAAAGGAAACACAAACTTTCCTAGGTGTTGTGGGGTTTTGGAGAATGCACATTCCAAATTACAGTCTGATTGTAAACCCGCTCTACCAAGTAACCCGTAAGAAGAATGATTTTGAATGGGGCCCTGAGCAACGACAAGCCTTTGAACAAATTAAGCAGGAAATAGTTCATGCAGTAGCCCTTGGGCCAGTCCGAACAGGACCAGATGTAAAGAATGTGCTCTACACCGCAGCCAGGGAGAATGGCCCCACCTGGAGCCTCTGGCAGAAAGAGCCTGGGGAAACTCGAGGTCGACCCCTAGGGTTTTGGAGCCGGGGATACAGAGGATCTGAGGCCCGCTACACTCCAACCGAAAAGGAGATATTGGCAGCATATGAAGGAGTTTGATCTGCTTCAGAAGTGGTCGGTACTGAAGCGCAGCTCCTCCTGGCACCCCGACTGCCGGTACTGGGCTGGATGTTCAAAGGAAGGGTCCCCTCTACACATCATGCAACTGATGGTACATGGAGCAAGTGGGTTGCACTGATTACTCAGCGGGCTCGAATAGGAAAACCCAGTCACCCAGGAATCTTGGAAGTGATTATAGACTGGCCAGAAGGGAAATACTTTGGGATGTCATCAGAGGAGGAGGTGGTCCGTGCTGAAGAAGCCCCATTGTACAACAAGCTACCAGAAAATGAGAGGAGATATGCCCTGTTCACTGATGGGTCCTGTCGTATTGTGGGAAATCATCGGAGATGGAAAGCTGCTGTATGGAGTCCTACACGACGAGTTGCAGAAGCTGCTGAGGGAGAAGGTGAATCGAGTCAATTTGCAGAAGTGAAAGCCATCCAGCTGGCTTTAGATATTGCTGAACGAGAAAAGTGGCCAGTTCTCTACCTCTACACTGATTCGTGGATGGTAGCAAATGCCCTGTGGGGGTGGTTACAGTAATGGAAGCAGAACAACTGGCAGCACAGGGGCAAACCCATCTGGGCTGCTTCATTGTGGCAAGATATTGCTGCCCGGGTAGAGAACCTGGTTGTAAAGGTACGCCATGTAGATGCTCATGTGCCCAAAAATCGGGCTACTGAAGAACATCAAAACAACCAGCAGGTGGATCAGGCTGCTCAGATTGAAGTGGCTCAGGTGGACCTGGACTGGCAACATAAAGGTGAATTATTTATAGCCCAATGGGCCCATGACACCTCAGGCCATCAAGGTAGAGATGCAACATACAGATGGGCTCGTGATCGAGGGGTGGACCTGACCATGGACACTATAGCACAGGTTATTCATGATTGTGAAACCTGTGCTGCAATCAAGCAAGCCAAACGGTCAAAGCCTCTTTAGTATGGAGGACGATGGCTGAAATATAAATATGGAGAGGCCTGGCAGATTGATTACATCACACTCCCTCAAACCCGCAACGGCAAGCGCCACGTACTTACAATGGTGGAAGCGACCACTGGATGGCTGGAAACATATCCTGTGCCCCATGCCACCGCCCGAAACACTATCCTGGGCCTTGAAAAGCAAGTCCTATGGCGACATGGCACCCCAGAAAGAATTGAATCAGACAATGGGACTCATTTCCGAAACAACCTTATAGACACTTGGGCCAAAGAACATGGTATTGAGTGGGTGTATCACATCCCCTATCATGCACCAGCCTCCGGTAAAGTTGAGCGATACAATGGACTGTTAAAGACTACACTGAAAGCGATGGGTGCTGGGACATTCAAAAACTGGGACACACATTTGGCAAAGGCCACCTGGTTAGTCAATACTAGGGGATCTGCTAACCGAGCTGGACCTGCCCAGTCAGACCTGTTACATACTGTAGAAGGGGATAAAGTTCCTGTAGTGCACATAAGAAACATGCTGGGAAAGACAGTCTGGGCTACTCCTGCCTCAGGAAAAGGAAAACCCATTCGTGGGATTGCTTTTGCTCAGGGACCTGGATGCACTTGGTGGGTAATGCAAAAGAATGGGGAGGTCCGATGTGTACCTCAAGGGGATTTAATACTGGGTGAAAATAGCCCATGAGTTAAACTGTATTATGTTAATTATTATATAATCCTGTATGTCATCACTACCTTGATCCCTATATGTCAATGTCCTGTTAATGGTATCACAGTAACAACCATGCAGATGAATGAATTTTGATAGAATTGGACAATCAAAGTGATGTGGTGGAACGAGAACTGGCTTCAACATGTGACAATCCAACATCACACACCATCTGTTCTGTGCTGAAAGACTGCAATGACAGATGGAGCCTGAAGTCAGTCATAGACTATGCAAACTCAGTAGACATTCTATATATATATTATAAATGAAAATGGTGGTCAATTGGAATCTATTGGAAAGGGTGTAACCTGAGCATGACATAAATGGTATGGAATAAGGGGTGGATATATGTCCTGGTTTCAGTTAGGACAGAGTTAATTTTCCTCCCAGTAGCTGGTAGGGTGCTATGTTTTGGATTAGGATGAGAAGAGTGCTGATAACATGCTGATGTTTTAATTGCTGCAGAGCAGTGCTTACACCAAGCCAAGGACTTTTCAGCTTCTCGCTCTGTCCTGCCAGCAGGCAGGCTGGGGGTGCAGCAGGAGCTGGGAGGGGACAGACCCAGGACAGCTGACCCAAACTGGCCAAAGGGGTATTCTATACCATCTGACGTCATGCTCAACAATATATAGGGGTGGCTAGCCGGGGTGGGGCGCCGGCTGCTTGGGGTTGGGCTGGGCATCGGTCAGCAGGTGGTGAGCAATTGCATTGTGCATCACTTGTTTTGTACATATTATTATTATTATTTTATTTTTCTGTCCCTAATAAACTGTCTCTATCTCAACCCACAGGCTTCAGTTTTTCTCGTTTCTCTCCCCCATCCCAGAGAGGGAGGGGGGAGGGTGAGCGAACGGCTGTGTAGTGTTTAGCTGCCGGACAGGTTAAACCACAACACTGATGCATCATCCCATAGGGAGAACAATAAGTGGCAATACAAAGCTGTAGCACTGGAAGTGGCAACAGGAGAAAAATAGATTGAAACAGGTGAAGGCAGTGCAAAAGTAGGGGAACTTAGAGTAGTTCTATTAGCCACACAACACAGTGCTATCCATATCTACAGTGACTCATATGCTGTTTTTAAAGGAGCCACTGAATGGCTAGGCCACTGGGCAGTCAATGATTGGCAAGCGAACAGAGTTCCAACTGTATAGCTGCTCAATTCAATCAACAGGTAGACAGCCTCACGCAGTTGTGACAAATTGACTTCACAAATAATAACCAAGGATGGGAATGTTTACTAGAATGGTTGCATGTTAAACGTGGCCACACCAGACGGGCTGATTTATACCGGGAAGGTATAGCCCCAGGATGGCCTATATCAGTTAAGCTGTGCGAACAAGTGGTGACTGCCTGTTCCCAATGTTGTTTACGGCTTAACAAAGACCATTTGAGTAATGTTCCCTGCACATTCAGGACAGGAAAGCATTGTGGCAGACTGATTATATTGTCCCATTGCAACCATCGGGTGGAAAAAAATATGTCCTGGTGGGAGTAGAGGTTATATCTGGTCTTACCATGGCTGCTGACTTTACATCAGCTACTGGGGAAAACACAGTAAAAGGCCTTAAGGGAGGGTTCAGCACACTTCCTCTACCAGAAGAAATCCAAAGTGATAATGGCTCACACTCCCCAAACCCCTACACATGGGAAGCCAAAGATTGTTCAGGAAAAGTACACCGGATTAGCACCCAGTGGATCTCACCCTCTTTTTGACCCTGATGGTTGAATACAACCAAGCATATTTTCTTTGCTTTTGTGTTCGTGGGAGCTGAGTAACTAAAATCACATCTTAGAACTTTGACAAAGTTATAAACACAAACATTGGACTTATAACGACGAATTGGGCATCATTCCCAATTACTTTAATCTTTAACACAACAGATCTGGCAGGAACTGCAGCCTGTGGGGGACCCATGGCGGAGCAGTCCACTCCTGAAGGTCCACCCCCTGTGGTGCAGACCCATATTGGAGAAATTTTTGAGGAACTGCAGTCTGCGGGAAGCCCACGTGGGAGGGACCCCAAGCTGGAGCAGGGGAAGAGAGTAAGGATGAAGTAGTGGCAAAAGCCTGACTGGACTGATTGCAAACCCTATTCCACTGTGCTGCTCGGGGGGGAGGAGGTAGAAGAGGGTGGATGTGGAAGAAGGTGTTTTAAATTTGCTTTTAGTTCTCACTGCTCTGATCTGTTATCTCTAGGAAATAAATTTGCATTAATATCTCTTATGTTGAGTCCATTTTGCCAGTAATGATAATTGGTGAGTGATTTCCCTGTCCTTCTCTCAACCCATGAGCCTTTTCTCATCATATTTTCTCCCCATTCTTTCGAGGAAAGGGAGTGAGAGAGCGGCATGGTGGAGCTTAGCTGCTCATCAGTGTGAAACCACCACAGTTGTTCAGAAAATCACAGAATCACAGAATGGTTGAGGCTGAAAAGGATCTCTGGAGATCATCTAGTCCAACCTTGGGGCTAAGAGTAGGGTTACACAGAGCAGGTTGCCTGGGACCATGTCCAGATGGCTTTTGAATATTTCCAAGGATGAACTCTACAATCTCCCTAGGCAATCTGTTCCAGTGTATCACCCTTACAGTAAAAAGGTTTCTTCTTTAGTCAACAAAGAGTTTTGTGTATTTCAGTTTGTGCCCATTGCCTCTTGTCCCATCGGTGGATACCACTGAGAAGGTTCTGGCTCTGTATTCTTTATTCCCTCCCATCAGGTATTCATATACATTGATAAAGTCCCCCGTGAACCTTCTCTTCTCTAGGCTTAAGAGTCCCAGCTGTCTCAGCCTCTCCTTATAGGAGAGATGCTTCGGTCCCTTCCTCATCTTCATGGCCTGTCACTGGACTCTATCTAGTAAGTTCGTATCATTACTGTACTGGACACAGGACTCCAGGTGTGGCATCACCAGTAATGAGTAGAAAGGAAGGATCACCTCCTTTAATTGCTAGCAATACTTTGCCTAATGAAGCCCAGGATACTGCTAGCTTTCTTTGTGGCAAGGGCACATTTCTGCCTTATGTTCAACTTGGTGTTCACCAGGACCCCCAAGTTTTTTCTGCAGAGCTGCTCCCCAGCTGGTTAGTCCCCAGCCTGTATTGGTGCCTGAGGTTATTTCTCCCCAGGTGCAGGACTTTGCACTTCTCCTTGTTGAATTGCATGAGGTTCTGCCAGCCCATCTCTCCAGCTTGTCGAGGTCCCTCTGGATGACAGCAAAACCCTGTGGCATATCAGCCACTCCTTCCAGTTTTGTGTCATCTGCAAACATATTGAGGATACACTCTGCCCCATCATCCAGGTGATTAATGAATGTTAAACAGTATTGGACCAGTATCGACATCTGGGGTACACATCTGGCCTACAGCTGGACTTTGTGCTGCTGCCCACAACCCTTTAATCTCAGCACTGCAGCCAATTTTCCATTCACCTCACTGTCCATTTATTCAGCCTGTATTTTATCAGTTTGTCAATTAATGTTATGGGAGACAGTGTTGAAAGCCTTGCCAAAATCAAGATAAACAGCACACTGTTCTCCCCTCATCCACCAAGCTAGTCACTTCATTGTAGAAGGCTATCAGGTTGGTCAAGCATGATTTCTCCTTCATAAATTTATGCTGACTACTCCCAATCACCTTCGTGCTTAGTATGTCTGCAAATGGTTTCCAGGATTATTTGCTCCATCACCTTCCCAGGAAGTGAGGTGAGATTGACCAGCCTTCAGTTTTCTGGATCCTCCTTACTCCTTCTCCTTTCCCACCTTTTATTGCTGTGTGCGACATCATATGGCATGGAGTATCCCTTTGGTCAGTTTAGGTCAGCTACCCTAGTGATGTCCCCTCCCCACCTCTTGCCCATCCCCAGCCTGCTGGCTCTTGGGGAGGGCAGTTTGGAGGGAGTCTTGATGGTGTGCCATTATTGCTCAGCAGTAGACAAAACACTGGTGTGATACCAGTGCTGTTCTAGCTACAAGTGCAGAGCACAACACCGTATGGGCTGCTGCAGGGAAAGTTAACATCCCAGCCAGATCCAGTACAACCTCCACCCCTTATTCCATAATATTTGTGTCACTCTCAGGTCCCACATACTTTAGTATATTGGTATTCTCATCATCATTGTTCATTGTCCATTAAAAGATTTATAGGTCTGTACTTCTTTTCATTCCATAGGCATCTCCCCAAAACATTCATAAGAACTGTTGATGATTTCAGCTTCATCTGCCAAAGTGGTCACTCAGGGCGGGCGGAGTTGGTTTTCTGGACGCCAGCACCAGCTTAGCTCGAGTCACTGCTGCACTTGCCTGGCTCCTTGTGAAGTCGACCTGTCATTGGTTCTGCAGTGTCCTCCTACAACAAATAACTTAGATTAAAGATTACTTTTCTCCCAAGGTTAAATCTCCTTGAGGCACACACCTGATATCCCCATACTTTTGCATGACCCACCAGGTATACCCCGGTCCTTGGGCGAAGACAATCCCACAGGTGGGTTTGCCTTTTCCCATGGTGGAACAACCCACACCACCTTCCCCACCCACTTCCCTACATGCACTACAGGGACTTTAGCTTCTCCCACAGTGCGTAGGGGTTTTGTTTCAACAGGACCAGGATGGTTGTCAGATCCTCTAGCCAAGTGTCATTTGGTAGATTTATGTCCCAGTGTGTTCCATGTCCCAGTGTTTCCACGTCCCAGCACCCAAAGCTTGTAACGTGGTCTTGAACAGTCCATTGTACCTTTCAACCTTCCCAAAGGCTTGTGGGTGATAAGGGATGTGATACACCCACTCAATGCCATGCCTCTTGGCCCAGGAGGTGACAAGATTGTTTCAGAAGTGACTCCCATTGTTGGACTCAATTCCCTCTGGTGTATCATGTCGCCACAGTACTTGCCTTTCCAGGACCAAGATATTGTTTCATCCGGTGGGATGGTTTACTGGATATGTTTCCAGCCACCCAGTAGTTGCTTCTACCATGGTGAATATGTACCGTTTGCGTTGGCAAGTTTGTGGGAGCAGTCCGATATAGTCAATTTGCCAGGCCTCACCGTATCAAAATCCACACCACCTCCCCCTATTCCAGGGAGACTTACCCTAGAGGCTAGCTTGATCACAGCACAGGTTTCACGATTACGGGTGACCTGTGTGAGAAAACTCTCAATAATTTTCTTCAGACAGGACCTTCTGTGAAGCTATTTTATTCACGATTGCAGTGGTGGGCATCCTGCATGCAGGAGTTCACAGTAAAAGTTTATCATAACATTATATTCCCTTTTGCCTGACACATGATTTCTCCCGTTTCCTCATTAGCTGAGTACTACAGGTTCACAACCTACTCAACACTTCTATACCATATATATGTACAATTTAATTTGACCAACCATTAATTTATCCTTTTCCTTTTTTTTTCCTTCTTCTCTCATGACTAGAGGGCCCGTGATTTTTATTTTTACTGATTTTGTACTGCTCATCCAGTTTTTCTTAGCTATCCTCCTTATTTTGGGACAGTGGGATCTTCCCCTTATCTGCTTAACATACTCCACACTGCTATGCTGCACAATCACTTTTGAATATGCAACCTTGTGAGGTTATTAATAAATCTAATACCATTTGATTCTGAGTACTTTTTTTGCAAACTTATCTCCTTTTTCTTGCATTCAGAGTGTTATTTTCTAGTTCTTCAATTAGAGCTGAGATATTTACAATAGCTTTTTCTAATTCACTCACCCCTAACCAAGGTAAAAACCACCTTAAAAAACTGTGAAATCCCGTTTTTTTTTTGTTTGTTTTTTTGTTTTTGTTTTTTTTTTTTAAATAGAGGATTATCTGGAGTCCTCTTAATTCTGCATGTGGTCTCAAGGGGGCTTTGGCTTTGTGGGTCTACAATAATAGTTACATTTGGAATTATTGCCCCCAGGGTGCAAGCTCCCTTCCATCCTAGGGGCAACACTTGCCATTTGGGACAGGCCATCCAGTTACAGGATTCTCATGTTGTATCTGGTGTGCATTATGTATATTAGCATTCCTGTAGCTACCATATTCGGTACAGTATGAGTTATTCCCTACTTCACGGATGATATTTCCACACCTGTGTTGGGTCTGTCTGGGATGGAGTCACCTTTCCCTGCAGCAGCCCACACAGTGCTGTGCTCTGCACTCGTAGCTGGAACAGCACTGGTATCACTCCAGTGTTTTGTCTATTGCTGCATAGTGCTGGCACAGCATCAGAACTCCCTCCAAGCCCCCAAGAGCCAGCAGGCTGGGGGTGAGCAAGTGATGGGGAGGGGACATCACCTGGGCAGCTGACCTAAACCGACCAAAGGGATATTCCATAAGACCTGATGTCACACTCAGCAATAAAAGGGGACTCTCGTGGGGGAGGGGCCCCTCCTGAACAACCGGTACGCGTTTTGAGGCCCTGCTTCCCAGGACGTGGCCAAACATCGCTCGTTGATGGGAAGTAGAGAATAACTTTTTTCTTTTCTCTCTGTGCTTCCGTGTGGCCTTGTTGTTTCTTTTGTTTCTTTTTCTCCCCATTCCCTTTCCCTTTAATTAAATCATTCTCATCTCAAACCTCGAGCTCTTGGTGTTCTTTTCTCCCCCTTCCTCTTTGAGGAGGGGAGGAGTGAGAGAGCGATTGTGGTGGAGCTCGGCTACCCACTCGACTAAAACCACCACAACACCGAGGGTCAGTACTATTGCCCCCTGAGTTTCTATCAATGTTGTTTAAAAGGCACCTTTGATAACATAGTATATTGTAGCCAGGATTATGTGTAGGGCACTCAACTTCTAAATCTATTCCTTCCTGGGACTGAGTATGATCTGTCATTTTTAGAAATCTAGAGAATCCAGACACAGTTGCTGCTGGAAATAGCAATCAGGGACAAGGCCTTTTCAGTCTTTCTAGGCATCTGGGTGCAAATCCAACAATTATTTTGAGATAGAACTCGAGAGATGTTCTGGATTAATTGGAAATGCTAATTTTTCCCCCCATCCTATCACTAATCCATTGAGAATAGGTATTACTAAGATAAACTTAAAATACATCATTTCTTCATACATATATGCCCCTGTAATAATTAAGAAATAATAATTAAGAAAAACAATAAAAATCACAAACTAATAAGGATTCTTCTGGTGAATGATCTACAGGTCCTGAGAGATGGCAAAAAGAATGACAGCCCCAGTATATAGTCTTTAAGTATGGCGTAATGACCATACGGACACCAGGGTTCTTTTGACTCACGAAAAACTGACTCCACAATCAGTAAGATTGTAAAGTAGGTATGTTTATTCAGCGCTGGGCAGCACAGGGGGTAGTCCCACCAAAGTTGTGCGTGCAATTCGCTCACTTGCATTCTCTTTTATCCCCTAAAATATTACATATGCATTAAGTTTCGCAACACATGCATGCATATTCATTTCCTAGCTCCGCCTAGCCCCGCTTCGTATGCTAATTATCTTATCAGTCTTTTTGCACTTGCGTAGTACTCTCTGGTGGTCATCCCGGTGGTCGTCGGGATGAAGTAAGACGCCTTCATCAGAGTTGAACTTTTCACCTCGTCTCCCTGCGCATGCTCTCTGACCCCTTGGTCACAATCTGGGCCATAAGGTTGGTTTGGTCCGGTTCTTCGGGGTCCGAGGGGCTCCTGTTATCTTGAGGCCTTGCATGTTTGACATTCTTTATCTTATCCTTTTATAAACAGTCCTCCTTATCTCTGAGCCCTTGGTCACAGTCTGAACCATAAGGTTGGTTTGATCTGGTCCTTGGGGTCCCAGGGGCTCATCTGGAGGCCTAAGTGCAGCACAGGCACAGTACATCACAAATGTAGCACATATTAAGCAATGAGTGTTGCCTACATATTTATTCTTAATCAGTCGCTCTCTAATTTCTAATCCCATGTTTCACTTTTAGGATCAGTAACTGCTACTTCTTTATTGTTCACATAACTTCATTATATATCTGTTGCATCCCATATTGAGGACAGGCTCCCTTCTTATACCATTCGCCCCACAGCAGTACTTTTCCACTAACTATTCATCAGTCAACAACTTTGCCTGTCTAGGGCAAACGCCCAGTAGGCAACCGCAAACACCCAGCAACTTCTCATGCCTTAAGGGCTGGAGAACAAGCAACCCTAGACAACAAGGCCTCTCCTGAATCACCCTTCTTTGTTCCCTCTAAACTCTTTACATTCTTGATGGCCTCATCGTTAAAAGTCTGATGTTATCACCAACCATGGGGCTTGTGACCCCCATGGCCACACTCCCACATTTAAGAATAGCATCTTTGTCTCAGCCTGAGGTAATTCATTCCCTTTGTCCAGGTACAGCAATCCAAATAATATTTCATATGGTGAAACTCCCACATCTTTTCTTGGTGCAGTTTGAATTCGGAGAAGTGCCAAAGGTAAGCACTTCGTTTGGGGAAGCTGAGTTTCCAGAACTTAGTCAATTGCTTCTTTACTGTCTGATCCACTCCACCCTTTCAGAAGAGGAAGGATGCCAAGGAGTGTGAAATTCCCACTTAATTCCTGGAGTCCACATTAGCCCTTGCAATATTTCTGACATAAAGTGATTTCCTTGATCAGAATCAATATTTTCAACAATTCCATACCTGGGAGTTATTTGTTCTAGAATTACTTTGGTTACTATGTTCGCAGTAGCAGATACTGAAGGGAAAGCTTCCACCCACCCTGACAAGTGATCGGCCAAGACTAATAGGTATTTAAATCTACCTGTACATTTTGGAAGGGCTAAATTCCTGGTTCTCACCCCCTTTTGGGCTGACTGCAGATAATTTTCCTACTTACCTTTTGACATACTACACAACTCCTGCATACTTGTTCAGCCAGAGTATATCTATATTCCTACACATACATATTTCCATAGCACAGCATCACACGTTGCTTGAATTCCCCAATGACCCTACTGATGCAAAACAGTTACTATTTGCCTCATTAGCACTTCATTCTCTCCCCTCAGGGAGTATCTGTTTTCCTTTGGACTTTGTGACTCCTAATTCCTTAAAAACCTCTTTCTCTTAAAACTTTTTACTTCTTTTTAGTTTTGGGTAGGGGTAGCTCAACAATTCCCTGAATCCCCTCTGCATTTATTCTTCATTCCCCCTCAGACACTAGATGCCCTAAATACTTGACTTCTCTTTCTACGTATTCTAATTTAGTTTCCAATACTTTCAAGCTCTGTTTTCCCAGAAAGTTTAATATCTTGTTAGTAGCTTCCTTCACAGCTGTTTTCTCCTGTCCTGACAATAAAAGATCATCCACATATTGTAACAGTAACACCTCTGGAGGTTGGAATTGCTCCAAAATTTGTTGTAGACCTTGCCCAAATAAATTGGTGGCCCTGTAAACCCCCGAGCTAAAATTATACATCTGTATTGTTGCTTCCGCCCCATTTCAAGGTCTTTCCACTCAAAGGCAAATATATCTTTGCTCCCAGGGTCTGAGAGCACCCCATTAATAACACCGTTATTCCAGCCTAACAATTTACTATTTGAATGCCCAATATCATTATCAAATATTTTCCCAACAAGTTAATCTAGATTTATTCTGGAGAAACCCACACAGGACCAGCCCAGGATGGTCAGTACACCATGAGAGGGATGCCACACCAGAGCAGGGGAGAGAGCATCCGTGAAGGAGCAGTGGAAAGGAAGCACCATGGACTGACTGCAGCCCCCAGTCCCAGCCAATCCTCGCCACTCAGGGCAGGGAAGAGGTGGAAGAAAGTGGATGGGGGAAGGTGCCCCCAGCTTGTTTCTCTGTTTCTCACCGCTCCAGCCCGTCAGTGATAGGTAATAATTTTTATTGGTCTTCCTATGCTAAGTCTGTTTTGCCCACGATGATAATTGTAGAGTGATCCCCATTGAGGTAGCCCTTGAGATACACTTCTTCATTTATCAGGGAACTAGCTTTCTGAGAAGCCCCAACTCTCCTACTCTGAATTTGTAATAGCAATCTTGCATAGCTGCCTGCTGAATCATTGCCCTCCTAAACATTCTTCTCCAGTGAATAACATACTCAAGATTGACATTTTCTCCCACAGGAATACAAATTAGGCCTTAAAAAGAGATTTGACTGTTCTGCTAGGCCCTCAATTAAAGACTTAATTTCCTTCTTAAAACTCCTAACCTCTCTGCTGGTAAGGGGGGAGTTCACCTAACATATTTGTCCTTGTCCCACTGGAACCTTCCTAAGAGGATACACAGTTAGCGTTAGTACTGTTAGTATCAGGGAAGGTGAAATTCTCAATATCTCTTCTACATTGTTCTAATTCTTGACAGAGCCTAGAGTGTGCTCCTTCTCCAGGAAGAGGCTCAATTGCAGTCCCTGTCTCCCCTCCTGGAGTAGCTGTTGCTGCCTCCAGTGCAATATTAGGATTATAGGGAGCATAACTTGATTCCTCCTCTGAAAAAGGAGTCTTATTGTTTACATATAAATTCAAAGCCTGAATTTTCATCAGACCCATATTTTGGCCAAAATACTGAAGTTCCTCTTATTGGCTTTTTAGGCCAGACAGTTACATAATATCTAACTTTTTTTTTTTAGTCTTTTTCCCTAGTTTTTAGGTTGTTTTTCCAAATCCTTATCATTCTCCCCAAAGGACTATCTTTAGGCACAATCCCGGGGTCTCTACCCCCACCCTGCTGACTCCTGGAGCCCTTAATCCCCATCTCTTCCTGACGTGCTGCTGTGGACTTTACCACCCACAGGGTACCACACACCTTCAGCTAGCATTAGGACAGAGGTGGGGTGTACTGCCGAGCACCTCACCTCACCGTGCTCCGGGTACCATACACCTAAGGGCCCAAACCCCCGAGACTCTTTCGCTTGTCTATCTTTCTCTTCGTCCATCTCTGGCCGTGTCCCTCGCAGGACTACGGAACCATGGATCGGGGCTCCATACTCGCTTCACACTAAAAGTGCATCTCATTCACACTCCACACAAGAGACTCCCCGAACCCAACCTGAGGCAATATATGGTAAAGTTTGCCTTACCTCGGTCCGTGCATGGACTTCCCTGTCTGGGTTATCATCAGTTATCCCTGTGCCTGTACTGTGTCTGGGCTGTGTCTATGCTGTGTCCATGGTGTGTCAGTATAGTAAGTATATTCAGTGCCACAGTATTGTTGTGGTTTAACCCATCCGGTAGCAAAGCAACACATCGCCGTTCTCTAAACTTCACCCTTGCTCTGTGGGATAGGGGAGAGAATTGAAAAAAAAAAAAAAAGTAAAAAGCTTGTGGGTTGAGATAAAGACAGTATATTAGGGCAGAAAAAGAAATAATGTTAATGATAATAGTCGTAATAATAATGTGTACAAAGCAAGTGATGCACAATGGAATTGCTCACCACATGCTGACCGATGCCCAGCCTATCCCCGAGCAGCTGGTCCCCCCAACCCAGCCAGCCACCCCTATATATTGTTTAGCATGACATCATATGGTATGGAATACCCCTTTGGCCAGTTTGGGTCAGCTGTCCTGGGTCTGTCCCCTCCCAGCTCTTGCTGCACCCCCAGCCTGCCTGCTGGCAGGACAGCGAGAAGCTGAAAAGTCCTTGGCATAGTGTAACCACTGCTGTGCAACAATTAAAACATCAGTGTGGTATCAACATCATTCTCACCCTGAATGAGACAGTTAATGAGATAAAGGATGTTGATTCCCTAGGTCTTAGCTAATACAATTGTATGTTAACCATCCCAAAGATAAGGGAGTAAAAGACTGTATGCATAGATAATGGAACCAGCAAGAACTGGCTTGACTGCTGAAGTCTGTCAAAGACAGTAAAGGTCAGAAGTTTAGCACCAAGGAAGGCTTCTAGCCTTCATCAAAAGACCACCAGAGTACACCAGATGACCACCCAAGGACTAGAGCATGCATGCGAATAGGGGCGGAAACCTACGTTAATCATTCTTCGGAGAGCTGATGAATATGCAAGAGACTTCAGGGAATGAAATGAATATGTATATATCCCACTAATATAAGCACACTGCCGGTAACCCTTGGTGCGCAAGCTAGGTGGAGCTATCCCCATTGCGTCAGGCATATGTGCGCAGCGCTGAATAAACATACCTGCTTTATAACCATTCCGAGGTTATAGATTCTGATTTCCAAAACTCAAAATGCCAAGGATGTGCAGAGCATCCGGGTCAGTTACAATAGGGTGCTTTGGCCATTCACTCCCAGTTCGACTCACTTCAGCCTCCAATACAGTTAAGTGCTGGGATCCCCCTGTGTAGTGGGTTTACATGGCAAGGTTTTGGTAGCAGGGGGCCATAGGGGTGGCTTCTGTGAGAAGGATCTCGAAGCTGCCCCATGTAAGGGCCCCACTGCTGACCAGAGCTGAGTCAATAAGTGACGTTGTTTTGTGCCTCTGTGAGAGAATATTTAAGACAGGAAAAAAAACGCTGCACCACACAGCAGCTGGGAGAGTGAGAGGAGTGAGGAACAGCCTTGCAGGTGCCAAGGTCAGTGAAGAAGGAGGGGGAGAGGTGCTCCAGGCGCCGGAGCAGAATTCCCCTCTGGCCTGTGGTGAGGACCATGGTGAAGCAGGCTGTCCCCCTGCAGCCCATGGAGTACCACGGTGGAGCAGGGTTCCACATGCAGCCCGTGGAGGAGACCACGGTGGAGCAGGTGGACCTGCACCGACGGAGACTGCGGCCTGTGGAAGACCCCCACTGGAGCAGATTCCGGGCTGGACCTTTAGCCCGTGGAGAGGAGACCACGTAGGAGCAGGTGACCTCGCAGTAGCTGCTGCCCGTGGGGGACCCAGGTTGGAGCAGTTTGCTCCTGAGGGATGGACCCCGTGGTACGGACCCATATCTGGAGCAGTTCTTGAAGAGCTGCTGCCTGTGGGAAGCCCACACCGGATCAGTTCAGCAAGGACTGCATCCTGTGGGAGGGACCCCACAGCACAGGGGACAAGAGTGACCGAGAAGGAGCGGCAGAGAAGAAGCGCTATAGACTGACCATAACCCCCATTCCCCCGTTCCCCTGCACCGCTCGGGGGGAAGAGGTGGAAGAGGGTGGATGGGGGGAAGGTGATTTTGGTTTCTTTCCTTTGTTTCTCACTTCTCTAGCTTGATAGTAATAGGCAATAAATCTTACTATCTCCCTATGCTGAGTCTGTTTTGCCCGTCACAATAATTACCGTGCGATCTCCCCGCCCTTATCTCAACCCTTAAGCCCTTTTCATCGTATTTTCTCCCCATTCCTCTTTGAGGAGGGGGAGTGAGAGAGCAGTTGTGGTGGAGCTTGGCCACCCACCCAAGTAAAAGCACCACACCCTGTCACCCCAGAAATACAGATGGGTTCTGCCCCTTTATATGTTGATGGCATTACAGTACACTGTGCACCAGTGTCTACTAAAGCCTTATACTTCTGTGCGTCTGACGTGACAGGCCATCGAATCCACACAGTCCAATAAACTCAATTGTCCCTTTCCTCCCCCTGGATGGAGGCAGGGCCCCTCTAATCCTGGTCTTAATATTCATCACTGTGTCTGATGGACTGCCTGCTGGAAATAGGAGCAGCAAGTTTCTCAGAGAACCCCATTTTGTGACTGTTTTTCCTTGCAACTGACGTACCCATGCCTCTAGGGTCGAGGTAGATTTTCCATCCCATTTTCTCATGTCCTCTCCATGGTCACATAGGTAAAACCACAGGGTGGCATGGGGTGTGTACCCACTATATCTTCTTCCTTGCACAGGACACTTACCCTTGATATTTGAGACACTGGTTTGTACAGGTGGGGAGGAAGGTGAATTCTCTCTAAGTTGGTGGAACTCTTGAGAAAGTTTTTCCACAGCTGAGACACAGGCCTGTAGGGAAGAGGAGAGACTTTATTCGTACCGCCGGAGTTGTTTATCCAATAATTCATCCACTGTGGGTTCCTCATTGTCTTTCCAGGTCATTACTGCCAATGAACTGGCGTATGATGATGGTGGCCTCCATACAAACTTCCGCCACATGGATCGTGTACACTTGACTTCATCTGGATCTTTGGCTAGCTGGTTGTTGTCTAGGTCCTCATAAATCATCTCCCGTACACCTAATTCCCTCAGGTACTGGATTCCCTTTTCCATAGTGGTCCACTTGCCTGGTAGATATACAAGACCTTCCTTGAAGGGATACCTTTCCTTCACATCTGACAGGAGACGCCTCCAGAGGGTGAAACCTTGTACTCCATTTCCAATTGCTTTGTCAATGCCTGCATCCCTAGCAAGGGATCCCAGCTGCCTGGCTTCCCTGCCCTCTAATTCCAGACTATTGGCTCCAGTGTCCCAGCACTGGAGCAACCAGGTGACAAGGTGCTCACCTGGACAACAACCGAAATCTTTTTGCATATCTTGTAGCTAATGCTGGGATAGGCCTCGGGTAGTTTTTGATGCTTTTATGATATTTTCCTCTTCATCTTCCCTTTCGTATGATGGCCCAGCCACTGTGGAAAAGCCCATCTGGTCATCATTTGCCTCCCCGGTCTGAGTAGGAATTCCTCTGCATTCTAAACGACTTGAATTTCTCATCCATTGTTTCATCTTGTTTACAGGGGCAGCTTACAGGGGTACCGCTAAAGTTCGTTTCCCTGACCCAGCCACAGGGCCCACCACAGGGGTTGAAACGAATGCAGGGCCTGTCACCGGGGTTGGAACAAATGCTGGGCCCATCACAGGGGTTGGAGAAACCACTAGGTCCATCACAGGAGATGGAATGACTGCTGGGCCCATCACAGGGGTTGGAGTGGCCGCAGGTGCTGTTGTGGCCACTGGGACTGGAGCATCCGCAGGGGCTGGAGTGCCTGCAGAGGCTGGAAAGGCTACAGAGGCTACAGAGGCTGCAGAGGCTTGAGCGACCGCAGAGGTTGGAGTGACTGCAGAGGTTGGAGTGGCTGCAGGGGCTGGAGTGGCCGTTGGGCCTGTCACAGGACTTGGAGTGGCTGCAGGGTCTGTCACTAGGGTTACAGTGGCATCGATTGCAGCTCAAAAGGCATAGGCCAGACCCCAGCACGCTGCAGTGATTTCTGTATGTCTAGTATTGCCAGGGTGATGACACACATTTTTCAAGCATTCTACCAACTTTTTAGGATTTTGCAGTTGTTCAGGGGTGAATTTTCAAAATACTGGAGGTGCCCACTGCTCTAGATGCCTGCCCATATCCTCCCACACTCCTTGCCACTCATAACCATCCCGCCTAAGGACAGATCTCTGGATGGCATTCCTAAGTAGTTGTTTAACATTAAACAAAACCTGAAGCGCATTCAGGAGACATAACAATGACAACATGCTGGTCTGAACATCCCAAGGACATTCAAAATCTTGAAGAACTGTAGTAGCTAGCTCAGAGGATAAGAGGGGGATGAAGGAGAAAGGGAGAGTGAAAAAGTGGGAAAAAATATCTCCCCCTGTCCCCTCCACAGATTGGCTCCCTGACGAAAAAAGGTAATAGGTGTAATTGTTAATAGTTTCTGAGATATGGTTTCCAAAGTACAGAGTTGACGGCAGTGCTGAGTACAAATACCAGGTTAGTCTCATGACCAGCAATTTCATCATATCATAAGCCAGCGTTACACCACACAGTAAAATAATGATCTTAAACCAGGGCCCGGAAAGAATAAACAGCATGACAGGGAGCACATACAGTAAGTTATGTGCCATATAACTCAATTTGGAAAACAGGCACAGCAGACTTGAGATCAAAGCAATCAGCATTGTAACTAGCAACTATTAAGCAGATCTAACACTTACACCAGTTTTGGTTTAACACACTCTGGTCAGATCTGTCGTTTTCTTAACCCTTCGAGCCCCACATTGGGCACCAAAAGGACTGTTATGGTTTAACCCGGCCGGCAGCTAAGCACCACAGAGCCATTCGCTCACCCTCCCCCCTTCCTCTCTGGGATGGGGGAGAGAATTAGAAAGAAATGAAAGCCTGTAGGTTGAGATAGAGACAGTTTATTAGGACAGAAAAGAAAGGAAATTAATAAAATAATAGTACTATTAATAATAATGTGTACAAACAAGTGCTGCACAATGGAATTGCTCACCAGCCACTGACCGATGCACAGCCTATCCCAAAGCAGCCGGCCCCCCACCCCGGCTAGCCACCCCTATATATTGTTGAGCATGACGTCAGATGGCATGGAATACCCTTTTGGCCACTTTGGGGTCAGCTGTCCTGGGTCTGTCCCCTCCCAGCTCCTGCTGCACCCCCAGCCTGCCCGCTGGCAGGACAGAGCGAGAAGCTGAAAAGTCCTTGGCTTAGTGTAAGCATTGCTCTGCAACAATTAAAACATCAGCACATTATCAGCACTCTTCTCATCCTAATCCAAAACATAGCACCCTACCAGCTACTAGGAGGAAAATTAACCCTATCCTAACTGAAACCAGGCCATATGGGGTGGCTGGCTAGGGTGGGGGGGCCGGCTGCTCAGGGATAGGCTGGACATCAGTCAGCGGGTGGTGAGGGATTGCATTGTGCATCACTTGTTTTGTACACATTAGTATTAGTAGTACTGTTGTTGTTGTTATTATTATTATTATATTCCTTTCTTTCCTGTCCTAATAAACTGTCTATCTCAACCACAGGCTTTCATTCTTTCCCTGATTCTCTCCCCCATCCCAGAGAGGGAGGGGGGAGGGTGAGCGAATGGCTGTGTGGTGATAGCTGCCAGCCGGG
>MU011988.1:25074-55406 GCA_011074415.1 Stictonetta naevosa
CCCCATCCAATAAAGCATGGAGATCCTTAGTTCTCCTTTTCTTGTTTATGCATTTATAAAGACATTTTTTAATTGTCCTTAATACTGGTCACCAGATTGAGCTCAAGTTGGGTTTTGGCCCTTCTAATTTTCTGCCTGCACAGCCTCATGACATTTTTGTAGTTCTCTTGAGTGGCCTGCTCCTTCTCCCAAAGGTCATAAACTCTCGTTTTTTTCCTGAGCTCTAGCCAAAGCTCTCTGTTCAGTCAAGTCAAGTCAGTCTTCTTCCGCACCGGCTTGTCTTTCAACACATGGGGATGGCCTGCTCCTGTGCCTTTAGTATTTCCTTCTTGAAGCATGTCCAGCCTTCCTGGACTCCTTTGCCCTTCAGAACTGCCTCCCAGGGGACTTTGCCAACCAGTCTCCTAAACAGGTGTGCTCACTACTGACATCCCGTGCTGGCGTAAGAGAGTAGGGCACACCCTGTAGCCTGAAACTGGGATAGCAGCGTGTTCCTGCTAGAGCTCTGTCTGGGAAGCTGCATTGGTTGTGGTGGGTGCAGAGCTCCAAGAGCTGCCAGGTGGATAGCATTTTCACTGGTCGAGCTTGCCAAGCTACAACACCCTCCCTGTGCCCTCCCACATGAACTTCTGTGCCACTCCCTGACATGCCATGCCCTGTTTGCTGGCTCCTGGTCACTCGCACTCCCTAAGGGCTGCCTTTGGGGGGGGTGGGGGTGGCTGCTCTTGGCCCCACCCAAGTCTCACCAACCACTCTCACTAAAAAACCATTCACTCATTCCCCCTGCCCTCCCCCCGCCCCGAGTGTGATTGGGTATATATATTTATATATATGTATGTGGTGGTTTTAATCAGCTGGGGAGCTGAGCTCTACCACAATTGCTCTCTCACTCCCCCTCCTCAAAGGGAAAGGGAGAGAATATACAATGAAAAGGGCTCAAGGGTTGAAATAAGAACAGGAAGATCTCTCATCAATTATCATCACGGGCAAAACAGACTCAGAGTAGGGAGATTAATAAAATTTATTACCTATTACCAATAAGCTAGAGCAGTGAGAAACAAAAAAACAAATAAACAAAAGACACCTTCCCCCCATCAATCCTTTTCCACCTGCTCCCCCTGAGTGGCACAGGGCAATGGGGAAATCGTGGCTGGGGTCAGTCCATAACACTTTTTCTCCACCGCTCCTTCATGGTCACTCTCTTCCCCTGCTCCAGCGTGGGGACCCTCCCACGGGATACAGTCTTTCCCTAACTGATGCTATGTGGGCTTCCCACAGGCAACAGGTCTTCAAGAACTGCTCCAAATATGGGTCCATACCACAGGGTCCATCCATCAGGAGCAAACCGCTCCAACATGGGTCCCCCACAGGCAGCAGCTCCTGCCAGGTCACCTGCTCCTGCGTGGGCTCCTCTCCACGGGCTACAGGTCCAGCCCGGAATCTGCTCCAGTGGGGGTCTGCTCCTGGGGCTCCACAGGCCGCAGCTTCCATCAATGCAGGTCCACCTGCTCCACTGTGGTCTCCTCCATGGGCTGCAGCGTGGAGCCCTGCTCCACCGTGATACTGCATGGGCTGCAGGGGGACAGCCTGCTTCACCATGGTCCTCACCACAGGCTGCAGGGGACTTCTGCTCCGGCACCTGGAGCACCTCTCCCCCTCCTTCTTCACTGACCTTGGCACCTGCAAGGCTGTTTCTCACTCCTCTCACTCTCCCAGCTGCTGTGTGGCGCAGCGTTTTTTACTTTTTTAAAAATTTTTTCCTCTTTCTTTAATATGCTCTCACAGAGGCGTAAACAACATCGCTTATTGGCTCGGCTCTGGTCAGCAGCGGGGCCCTTACCTAACATGGGGCAGCTTCTAGATTCTTCTCACAGAAGCCACCCCTATGGCCCCCTGCTACCAAAACCTTGCCACGTAAACCCACTACAATCACCAGCTCTCTTTTGATATATACACACAGATATCATTCCCTTAGTTTATGGGCCATCCCTCTAAATTGTCCTATTGAGTTTGTTTAGTCCATGACTTTGGGCTCCATCTTTCATAACAGTCCTTCAGAGCAGGAGAGATGGTGTACAGTGTTGAACTGTTACATGCTGAGGTCAACTCTGGTTCCATCACTGCTGCACTTGTCTGGTTCTGTCACCACTGCATTTCACTCGGTTCCATTAAAATTCATTCTTCATTAACCTGGGTGACTCTTACTGTAATACCTCTGATGTGACATACAGCAATTAACATCATACATTTAAATCATTGGCTATTTTCACCAAAAATTAAATCACCTTGAGGTACACATCGGACTTCCCCATCCTTCTGCATTATCCACCAAGTGCACCCAGGTCCTTGAGCAAAAATTGTTCCACAAATGGGTTTGCTTTTGCCTGAGGTAGGAATGACCCAAAGTGTCTTCTCCAGTATGTTTTTTTTGTTGTTGTTGTTGTTGTTGTTTTGTGTGTGTGTGTGTGTGTGTGTGTTTATTACAAGGCCTTTATCCCGTTCTGCAGTATGTAGGGGTTTTTATTGAGCAGGACCAGCTCAGTTGACAGATCCCCTAGTATTGACTAACCAGGTGGCCTTTGCCAAATGTATATCCCAATGTTTGAATGGCCCAGCACCCATTGTCTTCAGTGTAGTCTTTAACAGTCCATTGTATCGCTCAACTTTACCGGAGGCTGGTGCGTGATAGGGGATGTGATACACCCACTCAATACCACGTTCTTTGGCCCAAGTGCCTATAAGGTTGTTTTGGAAATGAGTCCCATTGTCTGAGACAAGTCTCCCTGAACCCAACCTGAGGCAATAAAGTTTCCATTACCTCGTTCCGTGCATGGACTTCCCGGTCTCGGTTATCAGCAGTTATCCCTGTGCCTGTACTGTGTCTGGGCTGTGTCTGTGGTATGTCAGTATTGGCCTCCCTTCTCCCCAGAGCTTCGCAGAGCCTGTTTTCAGATTAACAGTCTCGGTCCTTTGCTGGGCATACTGAAACAGCCCATCACCCCCAATGGGACTGCTGAAATCAGCGGGGTGCACCTTCCTGTCTGTGGTGGCAAGAACTCTTTGGTAGGCAACAAGATGCCGGTCGAGCCCCCAAATTGTGAGAAAAATCTCAGTAATTTTCTTCAGACAGGATCTTCTGTGAAGCTATTTTATTCGCAATTGCAATGCCAGGCGTCCTGCCAATTAGGAGCGCATTATAGTAAATATATCATAACCTTTTATTCCCTATTACCTGACACAGTTTCACAACCTACTCGATGCTCCTCTATACCATATATGTACAATGTTTTTTCCCAACCCTTTAATTTCTCATTTTTCCTTTTTTTTTTTCTCCTTTCTTATGTTTTGAGAACTTGTGATCTTTGTTTTACTGTTCTCACACTGCCCATCCTGTTTTTCTCAGTCTTCTACCTTATTTTGGAACAGTGAGGCCTTCTACTGTCCACTTATCTACTTAGCATTTCTCCTTGTTATGACTACACAACTACCTTTGAATACAGAAGGTTAGTTTTCTACTGCAAAAACACACTCTACTTCAACAACATGTTCTACTGCAAAAACACAACTTAGTTTCTCACAGCTCTGACCCCACATCCCTTCACGCTAAGTACCGGGGGGAGTGAGGTCCCCGCCAGTACCACCTGTACTCCCCTCCTTCCCACTCACCCAGCCCCCGCCAGCCCCTCCTGTCCCACCGCTTCTCCCGCCACAGGGCGCTGAGGGACTCTTTCCCAGACCCTTCTTGTCTGCAGCACAGGCGATACAGATCGCTTCCCTCCACATCGACCCCAACACCCTGGGGTACGAGAGCCAGTGACCCTGCTGCCCCTGCCAGTCCCTTTTGCTCCATGAGCATGCAACTGACCTTATCACCCATGATCAAGAAAGTTACGTTGTGCAATGTATGTGCATGTGTATGTGCCCGGTCCGGCAGGTTATACTCACTTTTCCCTGGCCTGGCTGTCAGATGGGATGCTGCAATTGCTCTTGCCTTTGCCGTACATGCCTGCAAAGAGCTCTAACTGTCACACAGCTGTCAACCCATCACAGCCTCCCCAAGAACAGCCCCATCATCATAGAGACACTGCCACTCCCACCCACCATTGGCCCGCCGTGCAGGAGGTGCCCCGCGTGCTGATTGACAAGCAGAGAACAGGACCAGCTGCTTCCGCTTTTTCCCCCTCACGCCCCCTATCCGCTTGCACTCTCCCTTCCCCAGCACAAGGGGGAATTAGAAACATTTCTAGAAAGATTTTAAACAACTCGCTGTTCAAGCATGCATTGCCTGCCCTCCGTCACTACTGGCGAGGGAGAGGGCGAAGAAGAGAGGGAAAATGCAGACTGGATTCCACAGCTAGCACCATCAGGTAGTTCCCAGCCTCCCCGTTGTTTAGCCAGCTGCACAGACTATCGTGCCTGCCTCCCTCCCTGGCACCCATTCTCCCTTCCCTGCTCCCAGCCCATTCAGCCAGCCGTGGAGTGCTCTGGGCGTCCCATTGAATCCAGGGATAGAAGAATGGGGGCTTGCTTAATCGCATTAAAATAGATACTGCTGAATGTCTTTGCTTACTACTGTGCAAATTAACTGAAACAAGGGGTCTTGGGGCCCCTCACAGAGGATGTTTCCTGACAAAAAATGGGGAACCTGTCTCAAAAACCAGCTGAGACTGACCTTGTGGTTTGGACAAGAGCCAAGGAGCAGCTGAGTCTGTACAAAGGCAGGGGGTCAACTAGTGGTGAAGAAGAGTTCATCCCCACGACCCCCCAATGACCACCATCAGAAGGCACTGCGCAAGTGCACATGGGAGGAGCAAATTTTAATACAAAGCGGGGATAGGTTATGCGTATGTATAGGCGTATTGGGAAACTTCATGCATATGTAACTCTTTACTGCATATAACCAAAGCAAGCTGCCACGTTAGGGTGGGCATGCCTTTGGGAGCTATCCCACATGCGCCCGGTGCCGAAATAAACCACATACCTACTTTATAACTCATTTGCTTTGAGTTGTAGAGTTCTTCCACAAGTCACCATCCACTGCAGGCTGGGGGTGCAGCCGGCACAGGGGTCATCCTTGCCAATCCCTTGTGTTGTTGGGAGGTTCTATGGCCGCCTCTGTCCATCTCTTACCCTCCGCCCCAACTTCTTACAGCACCCCTGGTGACTCCGCTTCCAGCAGAAGCTCCCTGAGCAGCTGCAGGGCCTTGACATCCAGCCTGACCCCACCTCAGGGTCTGCCTCCACCCCCCCACACACACACACTTTGTCTCCTCCGGCCCACTGGAGATGGTCTACACACCCCACCAAACCTTGGCACTGCAACACTCACCCCTGAGCCCTCTGACCACCTCAGAGGCCACTGAGGCTTCATGGGCCCTTCCACCTAGACCCCTTCATGCTGGGCTCCAATTCCTCTTGTAGCACCCACAAGCACCCCCTAAGCTATGGCCCATGCTGATTCTGTCAGGTCCCAAACTAGGTAAACACCTGTACCTGGCCTCCCACATAAACCTGCTCAGCTTCTACATTCCTTGAGCCCTGAAGCTCAACCCCTTCCTCTCTCACAGCTAGGAAGGGCAGGATAAGCTGAGAGTGCCTTTGCTGTGGTGAATCACAAATATTCAGAGCTCCCAAACAAAAATATCTATACTCTAATAACCAAAAGAGAACTTAAATCTGGTGTCCTAGAGCTGAGAACAACCTTGGAGCCTGGGAGGAAAGATTTCCTGAAACAAATCAGTATGTCTTAGAAAAGTTAAACAACAACAACAAAAAAAATCTAAAGAATATTCAAGGAAATGCTTTGATTTTTTTTAAAAAAGGTACATTGTAAATAATTGCATGCTCCAGATAAGTGATAGGAAGAGAGAAACCACCGGTATCATTTATTACCTATTTTTCTGAAATATGCCCAAAGTCTCAAGATTTCTGTTGTTGCTACTCAAGTATAATCCCAAATTTAGCAGATTTTTATATGTGTTTATAAATATATGACTAACCCTGTGTGAGAAACACTCTGTAGCATCCCGCAAGCAGGAGCGCACCTGCTAGTTACATAGCACGATTTATATACTTTATCTCTCGATGACTGGGACCCTCCCCTGTTTCCCCATTGACTGGGTAGTCCAGGTTCACAACCTATTGGACGCTTCACAGATAATACATGGCTTTCAGTTGACAGCCTGTTATTTTTCAAGTTTCTTGTGACTTTTTATGCTATGAGGTGGAAATATTCTTTCCCTTATCTGACTTGACTTGACACTGTGATTTTCGCCTAATTGCACTAAGGAGCCTTGTCTGCATTTTACAAGGTTGTCCAGTAAGCTTTATCACTGCAAGCATAGTTCAACACCACATTCCTTCCTCCTAAACAATGTAACATCTCTTTGCAAAAACACAAAAGCACTCTTTCTTACAATTCCCTCCTCTTTTCTTTCTACTGTCTTGTTGGTTTTGCATTTTATTCAATTATTATTAATTCAGTTTCACCTGGCAGATCTCGGGTTAGTAGCAGAATCTTTTCTGTTTACCCATTAATAGTTACTATCTTCATAGACTTTAGGACTTCATTTGCTGGTTTTTGAATTAACTTCATCATAAAAGAGATTAAACAAGCCATCATCATTAATAAGATGAATCCGAACAACAAATAAAATAGTATCTGTTTTACCTATGCTGGTCCTGGAGCCAGGACCAGATGTTCCATTCAAGATCTAAGCCCTTCCAGATCTGTATGAGTACATGAGCTAGTTTTCGAATTCCCTTTGGAATTTCTTTAACGACTTTCCCATTATCATTAATTTTAAGACAGCAATTTGAATCTTTCAGCTTTCCAGAGACACCTCCTTCTGCTAGTAAGTAATCGAGGACCACGAGATGTTGTATTATTGCAGCCCGCATCTGGGTGGCTTGATCAGCGAGCAAGTCAAGAGCCTTGGTGGTTTGATTGGTAATGATTTCAAATACCGCCTGCAAACTTATGATGCGATTTAGGTTGTATATTGGCTCCCAAGCTCCTGCAGCCATTTCATTCGGGTTCCAAGTGGCTGGCCCATAACGCTGGAAAATTCTCTCTAGAGGCCACTCATTTCTGGTTACTTCTGGAAGCTAGGGATGTATCTATTGACCTCTTTTCTCTTTAAAGGTCATCATATAACTGGATTCCCAATCCTTTACCTTCAAGTTCTGTTATCAGAAATAATAGTGGTCTGATAAGTCCAACATAATTAGTACCTGTCCAATTAATAGGAAGCACTCTATAAGCTTGGCTCCCACATACCCAATACTGCCCTTTCAATGTGCCAGTTCCCCTAGGGAATAAATCACCTGGATTATTTTTATCTGGTATGTAAAAATAAGTCATGTTGCCAGAGCCCAAGAGATGAAATGTCTGGGTACGATGCTTGTACCAGGTATTACTGCATCTCCAGGCCCCATCTTCAGATGAGCAATTGACTGCTTCATTGCTATTGGCAATATGGGTAAGATGCGTCGAGGACCAGTATTCCTCAAATGTCACTACATACCCACATTGATTTATCCAATTCCACTGGTGCTTAAGCTAATGCAATAAATGGTGATTTCTGGGATTGCTTCTTCTGTTCTTCACTGGACATGGGCTGAGGCCATATTGAAGAGTCCAGTTACATGAGCTGTGTCCTAGGAATGCACCATCAGTCTGATTACGCCTTACGCAATAAATTCCCTTTCCTGGATAACGGATTGGCCAAGGAGGCACATCAGGGTTCTCCCATGGCTCTGTTTCATTCACTTGCACTTTTCTTTGGTTGCTAACCAATCATTTAGGTGCCAAGGGAATGGAGATCCATGGCCTCCATTCCCCTCTTCCCTCTTCCCCTTTTGGCCCTCCGCATACCCAGCAGTTAGTGAGATTATACACCTGGTTTATTCTTTTCAGCTAAGACATAGAATAAATTATGGAAGTCTTCGGGCAGTGAGTTGTCCAGTAAGTCGCTCTGAGTGCCAATGAAAAAGACAACACTCACTAAGATCACGTATGCCAACATTTTCCCAAGTTCTCAGTATCTTTTTCCAGCAAAAAAAAACAAACTACCCACCTCCACAGAGATGTAACTTCTCTTATTTACAGAATCAATTTGCCAATTTCCCTTCAAAAGCCCGTAGTTTGGACAATTTAATTCACCCCTTAGTTCCAAATTGACCCAACACTGCGTCCAACAATTTGGACATTCAATTATTTGGGTTGGTCCTTCTGTTGGATACTCAGTCCTTTTTAGCATTTCAAAATAACAGGTTAGCTTACAGAATTATTACCAGAACCCCGTGCACCTTGGTTTACACAGGATTATACAAAAAGCAATTAAGCAGATTATTAAAAAGACCAATACTCCGTCTTGAGGACACTCTAATTCAATATAGGACAATCCATTTGCCCAATCACAAGTCTCATCTGTCATATTCATGTATCCTTTCTTCTGATTCTAACTTTCAGAGGGTCATCCGTCAAAACTGTCTCACAAGTATCAGGGTTGGAGGATGCTTTTACCCGTGTGAAGTGAGTCCACCCCTTTTCTGCAGTTCTTATGGCTGTTTCAGTGGCGAGGAGTGTCTGAAATGGTCCTTCCCATTCAGGTTGCAGCCCTGATTCTTTCTGGGTCCAAATCAGGACCCAATCTCCTGGTTGATGGTGGTGAATGGGGAATTCCAAAGGTGGGGTTTGAGCCAACAACCTACGGATACTGAGAGATGACAAAAAAGAGGACAACCCCAGAATATAGTTCTTAAAAAAATATCTCTTGTTTTGAAATGCGGTATCTCACCCCTCCTGCCCAGATAGGGTAATTTGAACAGCATCTCATATGGTGAAATTCCTATATCTTGTCTTCTGTTTGAACCTGGAGGAGTGCTAAGGGTAAGCATTTTACCCAAAGAAGTCGGGTTTCTAACACTAATTTAATTAATTGCTTCTTTAATGTCTGGTTCATTCGCTACACCTTCCCAGAAGAGGAGGGGTGCCAGGGGGTGTGAAAATCCCACTCAATCTCTAAGGCCTGCATTAACCCTTGCAGTACTTGTGAAGTGAAATGACCTACTTGATCTGAATCAATGTTTTTCAACTATCCCATATCTAGGGACTATTTGCTCCACCTTAGCCACCATGTTCTCGGTGGCAGATACTGAGGGGAAAGCTCCCACCCATCCAGTCAGATGGTCAATTAGGACCAACAAGTATTAAGTCTCCCTACTTTAGGTGATTCAGTAAAGTCTACCTGTATACCTGTATACTTTGCAAAGGTCAAATCCCTGTCTCCCATCCCCCTCTAGGTGGGTTACGGATGACCTTTTTCTTTACCTTTTGACATATGGTATATCCTCTGCATATTTGCTTCACTGAAGTGTGTATTCCTACACAGGCATACTTTCTTAGCACAACATTGCTTGCACCCCCCAATGACTCTCTTGATGTAAAACAGTTAATATTTGCCTCATTAGTGCTTTATTCATCATTTCTCTCCCACCAAGGAGTATCCATTTTCCTTCAGACTTCGTGGCTCCTAATTCCTTAAAAACCTCTTTCTCTGAAAACTTTTTAGTTCTGTCTTAGTTTGGGGAATTTTGGGAATTTGTGAGAAACACTCTGTGGCCAGTAACATAGGCTCAGGCGAGGATCTCAGTGAAGTAGCATTTTTTATTCGCGATTGCACTGGCGGGCGTCCCACAAGCAGGAGCTCGCCTGCTAGTTACATAGCATGGTTTATATACTTTATTTCTTGATGACTGGGACCCTCCCCTGTTTCCCCATTGACTGGGTAGTCCAAGTTCACAACCTATTGGACGCTTCACAGATAATACATGGCTTTCAGTTGACAGCCTGTTATTTTGGACTTTTCACTCTGTGAGGAAGTAATATTTCTTTCCTTATCTGGCTTGACTTGACACAGTGATTTTCACTTAATTGCACTAAGGAGTCTTGTTGCCTGCATTTTACAAGGTTGTCTGATAAGCTTTCTTATCACTGCAAGCATAGCTCAACACCACATTCCTTCCTCCTAAACAATGTAATATCTCTTTGCAAAAACACAAAAACACTCTTACACCTGTAAACTTACTCATGTGTGTAACCCAAGGGGGTTTCTAGTATTTAATATCAAGCACTCAGAGTGCTTCTTGGTCAGGTCACATTGTAAATATACCTCTCCCCATATTGTGCTTACAAGCAAAGGTCACCAACAATAAGTGCCACACAAAATTTGAGGAGGGAAGTTGTATAAAACACAGACCATCAGTATCTGTTTATCATTGTTGGAGCTGCAGAAAAAAAAAATCCTCTGCTATAATGAAAGAAACGATTGCTCAGGTGAAACTGGTTTGGAGGATTAATATTAATGACTGACTAGAAAAAAACAGTGATAGAGTAGTAGAGACAACAGCGAGGAGTAAAATGCTTGAGAGTCCCATGTCCATATGGTTACACAAGTACAACTCCCTATTATAGATACTGATTGGGTGGGATTTATGCTTTTTCATTCACTGTAACAATTACTCACTGTAATAATTTATCAGATTGAAGCATGACACAACAAAAGCCATTTTATCATAGAGTCATAGAATCATGGAATAATTTGGATTGGAAGGGATCTTAAAGATCATCTTGTTCTAACCCCCCTGCCATGGGCAGGGACACCTTCCACTAGACCAGGTTGCCCAGGGCCTCGTCCAACCTGGTCTTGAACGCCTCCAGGGATGAGGCATCCACAACTTCTCTGGGAAACCTGTTCCAGTGCCTCACCACCCTCAAAGTAAATAATTTCTTCCTATCGTTTAATAGAAATTTCCCCTCTTTTAGTTTAAAATCATTCCTCCTTTTCCTATCACTACACTCCCTAATAAAGTTCCTCTCCTGCTTTCTTGTAGGCCCCCTTTAGGTACTGGAAGACTGGTGGATTGGTGTCCACTAGGACCTTATATTTCGATGGGTCTGATGTGTCAGGCCATCGAATCCACACAGGCTATTAAACCCAATTGCCCCTTTCCTCCACATGGCTGGAGGCAGGGCCCCTCTATTCCTGGTCATAGTATTCGTGTGAAATGCGTTCATTTGATTCGTGACAGCATGGAACAATGCTAGGGCTGCATGATGAAATATAACCTATCTAAGAAAAACAGAATGATTAGTGTACATAGTTCTTGTATCATGCAAAGGAAGGGTCCAGCAATTTGTGTAAACAGAGGGTTTGAAGGGCGAACATTGAGACTCGGGTCTGGGATATAAGAGAAGCAAGGAGTTTTTAGGAAACTGCTGACTTTTGCATGGGACACTGCCCAAGCCTCTGATATCTGGCAAAGAGATCCACCAAATAAGGAGAAAGGGGGAGTTGAAGGACGACCAAAGGACAAAGCCTGGGAGGAAGACTATGAGCCTTCAGCACGAGTGACCCCCAGAGGGACCACCAGTGACTGATACGCATGTGTCCAGGAGAGGGTTCGGATTTCGGGAACTAATTATAATAACCCTGCCTTTTCTAGGAGTAGTGATGAATATGTATTAATCTAGGAGCATAAAAATCAGCCACCTGATGTAATAGGTGTGCGTCTTGGTGGAGCAGAGACTCCTGGCGCACCCAGCGCTGTTTGCTTGCCTCTATTCGCTTAATAAATTACAAACTTTAATTGGAATCCTATTTGGGACTCAATCATTTATCACATTCGTTACTCACTTATTGTAAATACAAACCAGAAGTCCCTTCATAAATGTCAGAAGTAAGATCAGCCCTTCTCTGTCTGGGAAACTGTCCAGAAGAAAATGGAGCTGTAATTTTCCTGGAAGAACTCCCTTTTTCCATTGTTTTCTTGTTGCAAATCATGTACCTGTGCCTCTAGGGCCAATGTAGATTTTCCATCCCACTTCCTCATGACCTACCCTTGGTCACACATATAAAACCACAGGGTAGCACGTGATTTGTACCCACTGTATCTTTTCTCTTGTGCAGAGTAATGCTTACTCCCATTAGCTGAGATAATGCTCTGTATGGGTGGGGAGGAAGGCATATCCTCTTTGAATTTCTGGACGGTTTCCCCACAGCCAAGGCACAGACCCGTAGAGAGAAAGAACATTTTTCTTTGCATTGTTGGAGTTGGCTGTCCACTATTTCCATTGTTAGTTCCTCTCTGTCTTTCCAGCTCATCATTGCCAGCCTGCTAGCATATGACAATGGTGCGCTTTGTACCAACTTCCACCACATGAATCGAGTGCTTCAGACTTTATGTGGATTTTGGATCACAGAATGACAGAATGTCCAAGGTTGGAAGGGACCTCTGAAGATCATTTAGTCCAACCCCCCTCCCGAGCAGGGTCACTAGAGCACATTGCGCAGGATGGCACCCAGGCGGGTTTTGATTATCTCCAGAGAAGGAGACTCCACAACCTCTCTGGGCAACCTGTTTTAGTGCTCTGTCACCCTCATAGTAAAGAAGTGCCCTCTCATATTCAGCCGGAACTTCCTGTGCTTCAGATTGTGCCCACTGCCTCTCGTCCTCTCACTGGGCACAACTGAAAAGAGACCGGCTCCATCCTCTCGACACCCTCCCCTCAGATTTTTATATACATTAATGAAGTCTCCCCTCAGTCTTCTCTTGTCCAGGCTAAACAGGCACAGTTCTTTCAGCCTGTCCTCGTACAACAGGTGCTCCAGTCCTCTAATCATCTTAGTAGCCCTCCTATGAACTCGCTCCAGTAGATCTATGTCCCTCTTGTACTGGGGAGCTCAGAACTGGACACAGTACTCCAGGTGTGGCCTAACCAGGGCTGAGTAGAGGGGGAGGCTCACCTCCCTTGACCTGCTGGCAACACTCTTCCAAATGCACCTGTACTGGGTCTGGCTGGGATGGAGTTAACTTTCCCTGCAGCAGTACATACAGTGCTGTGCTCTGCAATTGGAGCTAGAACAGCAGTGGTATCACACCAGTGTTGGGTCTACTTCTGAGCAATATTGACACAACATCAGGACTCCCTCTAAATCCCCCAAGAGCCAGCAGGCTGGGGGTGGACAAGAGGTGAGGAAGGAACATCACCAGGGCAGCTGACCTAAACCAACCAAAGGGATATTCCATACCATATGATGTCACACTCAGCAATAAAAGGTGGAAAAAAGGAAGGAGAGGGGAGGGGTGGGCTCTCATTGTGAAAACATCTGTCCTTCCAAACAACAGCTACGTGCGTTGAGGCCCTGCTTCAAGGACGTGGTCAAGCATTGCTCGGTGGGAAATAGAGAGTAATTTCTTTCCCCTGCGCTTCCACATGGCCTTTGGATGCTTTTTTTTCCCCCTTTTCCCCTTTCCCTTTAGTTAAATTAATTAATTAATAACAATTTTCCCTTAATAATTTTTTTTCCTTTAATTAAATTATCCTTATCTCAACCCATGAATTGTTTCTTTCCTTTTCTTCTTCCCCTCCTCTTCTGAGGAGGGGGAGTGAGAGAGCGGTTGTGGTGGAGTTCAGCTGCCTAGCAAGGTAAGACCACCACAGTCCTTTTTAGCGCCCAATGTGTGGCACAAAGGATTGAGATAACAGCAGAAATCATTAAAACACATCTAACACACTTACTTGCTAGTCACCATGTTCAGTTTCCTGTTAATATTTTTCAGTGTGATCATGTCTCATGTAATCTGTGGTACATTCTCCCTTCTCCTCTATATCCGATCAGAGAGTGTGCTACAATCTGTGTTCATTTTTTTTAGTTCGCTGTGCTGTAAAGCACTGGCCTTGAGTTAATTTTGGCATTCAGGCCCTGCATTGTTATCATTTGGGTCTCCTGGAAATTATCTTTTAGAGAATATCCAGAGTTACACAGTCTTCCTTTCCTCATCTGGAAGTCAGTTTATTAATAATATCAGGAATGGTACTTCTTCCTTCTTTCCCAGTGGGATAATTGCAACAGTTTTTGTGTACTTTGAATATCCATGGGTAACCAATAAACTCCTATTGGTAAGTCTGTATAATATGTTTCCCCTTCTCTCTAAGGTTAATCGATTAGTAAAGAATGCCACACAGGAATGTACCCCGAGACAGTATGGTGGCAGGTGGCAAGGTGTGTGGAAGGATATGGGCAGGTACTTGTCATGGCTGTCTCCTCTGATGGTTTTGAACTTCACCCCTGAACAGGAGTGAAATCCTAAAAAACTGATAGAATGTTTGAAAGATGTATGCCCTGACCCTGGCAATGCCAGAGAACTCCAGCTTGCAGCATTGTGCTGGGTCCTGGACTATGCCTAACAAACAGTAATTAACACTACCCAGCACCCTCAAGGGGAGGAGGAGGTCTCTGAATCTGATGACCAGAAAACACGCACTGTGACTAACCGAAAGGACCAACCGACTATGGTATCAGTCACCCCCATAGTCAAGAGAAAACAATGGAAATGGAAGTCAGCTCGTTTAGTAAGGGAAGAAGCTTCTCCTAAGAAGGAGGTAAGAGAAAAGGCAGCCACCTCTAAAGAAGAGACATCACAAAAACAGCAGGAAGAAGAGACGGAAATCATAAATGAGTAAGAAACCACACGATCCCTAACCCTGAGAGAGTTGAGAGACATACAAAAAACAGAAGGAGAGGGAAGGGGTGGGCTCTTGTTGTGAAAATATCTGTCCTCCTGAACAACGGCTACATGCATTGAGGCCCTGCTTCAAGAACGTGGTCAAGCCTTGCTCGTTGGTGAGAAGTAGAGCGTAATTTCTTTCCTCTGCACTTCCACACAGCCTTTGATGTTGTTTTTTTTTTTCCCTTTTCCCCTTTCCCTTTTCCCTTTAGTTAAATTAATTAATAATAATTTTCCCATTTCCCGTAATAATTATTTCTCCTTTAATTAAATTATCCTTATCTCAACCCGTGAGTTGTTTCTTTCCTTTTCTTCTTCCCCTCCTCTTCTGAGGAGGGGGAGTGAGAGAGCGGTTGTGGTGTTCAGTTGCGTAGCAAGATAAAGCCACCACAGCACCCTAGGATACCATTGGCCTTCTTGGCCACAAGGACACATTGCTGACTCACGGTCAGCCTGCTGTCCACCAGGACTCCCAGGTCTCTCTCCGCAGACCTGCTCTCCAGCAGGTCAGCCCCCAGCCTGTACTGGTGCTTGGGGTTATTCCTCCCTAGGTGCAGGACCCTCCAGCCTGTTGAGGTCCCTCTGAATGGCAGCACAGCCCTCTGGGGTATCAGCCACTCCTCCAAGCTTTGTGTCATCAGCAAACTTGCTGAGGGTGCGCTCCATTCCATCATCCAGGTCGTTGATGATTAAGTTGAACAAGACTGGACCCAGTACTGACCCCTGGGGGACACCGCTAGCTACAGGCCTCCAAATAGATTCTGCACAACTAAGCACAACCCTCTGAGATCTGCCATCCAGCCAATTGTCAATCTACCTCATTGTCCACTCATCTAGGTTGCACTTCCTGAGCTTGTCTATGAGGATGTTATGGGAGACAGTGTCAAAAGCCTTGCTGAAGTCAAGGTAGACCACATCCACCGCTCTCCCCTCATCTACCCAGCTAGCCATCTAATCATAGAAGGATAGCAGATTGGACAAACATGACTTCCCCTTGGTGAATCCTTGCTGACTATTCCTGATCACCTTCTTATCCTCCACATGCTTGGAGGTGACCTCCAGGATGAGCTGTTCCATAGCCTTTCCAGGGATGGAGGTAAAGCTGACTGGCCTGTAGTTGCCTGGGTCCTCCTTCTCGCTCTTTTTGAAGACTGGCGTGACATTAGCTTTCTTCCAGTCCTCAGGCACCTCTCCTGTTCTCCACAACCTTTCAAAGATGATGAAGAGTGGCCGAGCAATAACATCAGCCAGCTCCCTCAGCACCTGTGGGTGCATTCCTTTGGGGCCCATGGATTTGTGGATGTCAAGTTTGCTTATCTGATCTCTGACCCGATCCTCTTCGACCAAGGGAAAGTCCTCCTTCCTCCAGACTTCCTCTCCTGTCTCCAGGGTCTGAGACTCCTGAGGGCTGATCTTAGAAGTAAAGATTGAAGAAAAAAAGGCATTCAGCAACTCTGCCTTCTCCATATCCTTTGTCACCAGGGCACCCACCCCATTCAGCATCAGGCCGACATTTTTCCCAGTCTTTCTTTTTCTACTGATGTATTTGAAGAAGCCCTTCTTGTTGTCCTTGACATCTCTTGCCAGATCTAATTCCAAATGGGCCTTGGCCTTCATTGTCGCATCCCTGCATACTCTGACGGTGTCCCTATAGTCCTCCCAAGTGGCTTGTCCCTCAGCCCCTCGTGAGGCACACTGAAGGGCCTCCCCAGCATGCAGTCCCTCAAAAATTGGTGTGCAGTCCCATAGCTTATCACTGGTGGTCATAGTTTTGTCCCTTTCCCCCTTCAAATCTAGTTTCAAGCCCTGTCAATCAGCCCTGCTAACTCCCGGGCAAAAATCCTTTTCCCCCTCAGAGAAAGGTACTCCCCATCAGGAGTCAGTAGGCTCGGTGTCACGTAGACCTTCCTGTGATCAAGAAACCCAAAACTGTGTCTGTGACACCACCATTGGAGCCACGTATTGATCATCTGGGTCTGCCTGTTTCTTTCAGTATTGATCCCTGCTACTGGAAGGATGGAGGAAAACACTACCTGTGCACCCGATCCTTCAACCAATCGCCCCAAAGCCCCTTTTGATCACCCTTGGGCTTCTCTTTGCCACCTCATCACTGCCAACTTGAAAAACCAATAAAGGGTAATAATCAGAGGGATGTACCAAGCGAGTGACTTTCCAAGCAACGTCTCTTACCCATGCTCCAGGGAAACAGCAGACTTCCCTATGGGTCGGGTCTGGATGACAAATCGGGCCCTCTGATCCCTTTAGAAGGGAGTTCCCTATGACTATAGCCCTTCTTTTTTTTCTTGGTGGGGCTTGTTGTGATGCAGGGCATAGGTCGACTTGCCCTGGGCAACTCCCCCAACATGGATGGACAATGATCCACGCTGTCATTTGCTTGCCCATCCAGTTCCAGAGCTTCATACCTGTTGCGTAGGGGCACCTGGGAAGGTGAAGTATGCAGCAGCAGGGGGGGTTCACCTGCTGAGCTGAACAGGAACCTTCTTCCACTCCCCCTTCTCTCTTAGATTCCTTCCCTCGGCCTGGTGGCAAGGGGGTAGGGGAACCTTAGTGTCTTGTGCAGCAGTTGTGGCAGGCTCAGGGGTGGCAGAGCTCTAACCCACCAGGCAATCTCGTTCTCTGACTCACTGATGCTCCTCAGCCTGCCCACCTCCTCCCGAAGCTCTGCCACCAGGCAAAGCAGTTCTTCAACCTAGGCACACCTCCCACAGCTGTGCTCGCTACTGCCATCTTGTACTGGCATAAGAGTGGGGTACACCGAGCAGCCTGACACCTGGGTGGCAGCATATTCCTGCCAGAACTCTTTGGGAGGCTTCATTGGCTGTGGTTGGCTGCTGAGCTCCTTGAGGCCATGGCCTTCTGCTGGGTGGATACCAACACTCCCTGGTCAAGCTGGTCCAGGTGGCCAAGCTTCAGTGCCCTGTCACTCAAACTCATGCACCCCACCCTTGCTGACGTGCCATGCCCTGTTCACTGTGCTCCTGGTTCCTTGTGCTCCATAGGGGCTGCCTCTGTATGACAGAGGATGGGCGAGTGATTGTAAAATGGTGTCTATGCCCAATTTAAATGTCTCGCCGCCGCCGCTCCTGGCTCCACCCAAGCCTTGTCATCCACTCTTGTGAGGGCTGATGAGTCCTGGTGGCTCCCTCAACAGCCTCAATGAACACTGCCACGTGGCCTGCACAATCCCCCGCTCCACTGCAGAATGCATCTGCCCCGAATCTTATACCTGGTTGTTATCCAGTTCACTGTAAACCACCTTCATCACAACTAAGTCCCTCAGGTGCTGGATAACTTTCTCCATGGTGGTTGGCTTGCCTGGGTGACACAGAATATCTTTCTTGAAGGGATACGTTTCCTTTATGGCTGACCGAAGTTGCCTCCAGACGCTGAAGGCTTGTGACCCTTTTCCAATTGCTTTCATAGAATCATAGAATCATTAAGGTTGGAAAAGACCTCCAAGATCATCTGGTCCAACTGTCCCTCTACAACCAATATCACCCACTAAACCATGACCCTAAGCACCATCTCCAACCTCTCATTGAACACCCCCAGGGATGGTGACTCCACCACTTCCTTTGGCAAAACATTCCAATGCCTGACTACTCATTCTGAGAAAAAATGTCTCCTAATTTCCAACCTAAACCTCCCCTGGCGCAACTTGAGGCCATTCCCTCTTGTCCTATTGCTAGTTATCTGCAAGAAGAGGCCTACCCTCTGCTACCCACAACTTACTTTCAGGTAGTTATAGAGAGCAATAGGGTCTCCCCTGAGCCTCCTCTTCTCCAGACTAAACAACCCCAGTTCTCTCCCAGTTGTGTTCCAGACCCTTCACCAGATTCGTAGCCCTTCTCTGGACAAGTTCCAGGGCCTCAATGTCCTTCTTGAGGTGAGGGGCAAAAACTGAACACAGTACTCAAGGTGTGGCCTCACCAGAGCAGAGTACAGGGGGATGATCACCTCCCTGGCCCTGCTGGTTACACTATTCCTGATACAAGCCAGGATGCCGTTGGCCTTCTTGGCCACCTGGGAACACTGCCAGCTCATGTTCAGGCAAGCATCGACCAACACCCCTAGATCCTTTTCCTTGGTAGAGCTTTCCAGCCACTCTGCCCCAAGCCTGTAGAGCTGCTTGGGGTTGTTGTTGCCAAAGTGCAGGACCTGGCACTTAGCCATGTTGAAACTCATCCCATTGGCCTCTGCCCATCAACCCAACTTGTCCAGGTCCCTCTGCAGGGCCTTCCTACCCTCTGGCAGATCGACACTTTTCCCCCACCTTGGTGTCATCTACAAACTTACCAATAAAGATATTAAAGAGGATGGGCCCCAACACCAACAATTGGGGAACACCAGTCATGACCTGTCGCCAGCTGGATCTCACTCCATTCACCACTAGTCCCTGGGCCTGGCCGTCCAGACAGTTTTTTACTCAGCAAAGAGTGCACCTGTCCAAGCCATGAGCTGCCAGCTTCTCCAGGAGAATACTGTGGGAGACCGTGTCAAAGGCCTTGCTGAAGACTAGGTAGACTACGTCAACAGCCTTTCCATCATCCACCAGGCGGTTCACCCGGTCATAGAAGGAGATGAGGTTGATGAGGCAGGACTTGCCTTTCATGAACCCATGCTGACTGGGCCTGATCCCCAGGTTGTCCCGCATATGCTGTGTGATTGCATTCACGATGACATGTTCCATCACCTTTCCTGGCACTGAGGTCAGGATGACAGGCCTGTAGTTCCCCAGGTCCTCCTTATGACACTTCTTATAGATGGGCATCACGTTAGCAAGCCTCCAGTCACAGAATCACAGAATCATCTAGGTTGGAAGAGACCTCCAAGATCACCTAGTCCAACCTCTGACCTAACACAAACAAGTCCTCCACTAAAACATATCACTAAGCGCTACATCTAAACGTCTTTTAAAGACCTCCAGGGATGGTGACTCAATCACTTCCCTGGGCAGCCCATTCCAATGCCTAACAACCCTTTTGGTAAAGAAGTTCTTCCCAATATCCAACCGAAACCTCCCCTGGCACAACTTTAGCCCGTTCCCCCTCATCCTATCACTGCGCGCATGGGAGAATAGACCAATCCCCACCTCGCTGCAGCCTCCTTTAAGGTACCTATAGAGAGCGATAAGGTTGCCCCTGAGCCTCCTCTTCTCCAGACTGAACAATCCCAGCTCCCTCAGCCGCTCCTCATAAGACCTGTTCTCCAGACCCCTCACCAGCTTCGTCGCCCTTCTCTGGACTCGCCCGAGCACCTCCATGTCCTTCTTGTAGTGAGGGACCCAAAACTGAACACAGCATTCGAGGTGCAGCCTCACCAGAGCCGAGTACAGGGGGACAATCACTTCCCTAGTCCTGCTGGCCACACTGTTTCTTATACAAGCCCAGATGCTGTTGGCCTTCTTGGACACCTGAGTACACTGCTGGATCATATTCAGCCGACTATCGATCAATACTCCCAGGTCCTTCTCTGCCAGGCAACTTTCTAACCACTCATCTCCCAGCCTGTAGCTCTGTTTGGGGTTGTTGTGCCACAAGTGCAGGGCCCGGTACTTGGCCTTGTTGAACTTCATACAGTTGACCTCAGCCCATTGGTCCAGCCTATCCAGATCCTCCTGCAGAGCCTTCCTACCCTCGAGCAGATCGACACATGCACCTAACTTGGTGTCATCTGCAAACTTACTGAGGGTGCACTCAATCCCCCCATCTAGATCATCAATAAAGATATTGAAGAGACCTGGCCCTAGTACTGAGCCCTCCGGGACTCCACTAGTGACTGGCCTCCAACTGGATATAACTCCATTCACCACGACTCTTTGGGCCCGGCTATCCAGCCAGTTCTTAACCCAACGAAGCGTACGCCAGTCCAAGCCATGAGTGGCCAGTTTCTTGAGGATAATGCTGTGGGGAATGGTGTCAAAAGCCCTACTGAAGTCAAGGTAGACCACATCCACAGCCTTTCCCTCATCCACTAAGTGCGTCACTTTGTCATAGAAAGAAATCAGGTTCGTCAAGCAGGACCTGCCTTTCATAAACCCATGCTGACTGGGCCTGATCGCCTGCTTGCCCTGCAAGTGACGCGTGATGACACTCAAGATAATCTGCTCCATGAGCTTCCCTGGCACCGAAGTCAAACTAACAGGTCTATAGTTTCCCGGGTCTACTCTTGGGCCCTTCTTGTAGATGGGCATCATGTTTGCTAGCCGCCAGTCGGCTGGGACCTCCTCTGATAGTCAGCACTGCTGATAAATGATGGAAAGTGGCTTGGCCAGCTCTTCCGCCAGTTCTCTCAGTACCCTCAAGTGGATCCCATCCAGCTCCATCGACTTGCGTACATCTAAGTGCTGTATCAGGTCTCCAACCATTTCCTCTTGAATTATGAGGGCCACATCCTGCTCCCCATCCCCTTCCACCAACTCAGGGTACTGGGTATCCAGAGAACAACTAGTCTTGCCGCTAAAGACTGAGGCAAAGAAGGCATTAAGCACCTCGTCCTTTTCCTCATCTCTTGTTACTAAGTCTCCCCCTGCATTCAGTAAAGGATGGAGATTCTCCTTAGTCCTCCTTTCTAATTTTGTCCCTGCACAGCCTTACAACATCCTTTATGTTGTTCTTGGGCGGCCTGCCTTGTCTACGATTGTTATTAACCTTTTTTTTTTTTTTTCTAATCTCCAGCCAGCTCTCTGTTCAGCCAGGCCGGTCTTCTTCCATGCCGGCTTGTCTTTGGACACGTGGGGACAGACCACTCCTGAGCCTTTAAAATTTCCTTCTTGAAGAGTGCCCAGCCTTCCTGGACTCCTCTGCCCTTCAGAACTGCCTCCCAGGAGACTATGCCAACCAGTGTCCTGGACAGCTCAAAGTCTGCCCTCCAGAAGTCCAAGACAGCAGTTTTACTGATCCCCCTCCTGACTTTGCCAAGAATAGAGAACTCTACCATTTCGTGGTCACTCTGCCCAAGACAGCTCCCAACCACCACATCTCCCACCAGTCCTTCTGTTTGGTAGGCTCACTAACCAGCTGCGTCAGGAAACTATCTTCCACGCTCTCCAGAAACCTCCTAGGCTGCTTCCTCTGAGCTGTATTGCATTTCCAGGATATGTATGGGAAGTTGAAATCCCCCACGAGAACAAGTGCTGTCAATTTCGCAACTTCTGCCAGCTGCCTGTAGAACTCCTCATCTGTCTCCTCATCCTGGTTTGGCGGTCTATAACAGACCCCCATCAGGAAGCTTGCCTTGTTGGCCTTCCCGCTGATCCTAACCCATAGGGACTCAACCTTATCATTCCCAGTCTCGAGTTCCACAACATCAAAACACTCTCTAATATAGAGAGCCACTCCACCACCCCTTCTGTGCTGCCTGTCCCTTCTGAAGAGCCTATAGCCATTCATTGCAGCACTCCAGTCATGAGAGTGGTCCCACCATGTTTCAGTGATGGCAACCAAGTCATAGCTTGCCTGCTACATAATGGCTTCCACCTCCCCTTGTTTGTTGCCCATGCTGCATGCATTAGTGTAGATGCAGTTCAGTTGGGCTTCTGGCCTTCTCCCTCAGCGTTGACATTGTTCCCTCTGGAACACCTCTAACGAGCCCTACTTCATCCCCATCCCCCTTTCTTAGTTTAGAGCCCTCTCAAGGAGCCCTGCCAGCTCCTGGGCTAGTATCAGTTTTCCCTCAGAGATAGGTGGGACCCATCTGCAGTCATCAGGCCAGATGCCGAGTAAAGCGCCCCGTTATGAAAAAAAAATTAAAAAATTCTGTGTTGGCACCAGCCTCTGAGCCACATGTTTATCAGGTTGGCCTTCCATGTCCTCTCTGTATCCCTCCCTGCCACTGTAGGGATGGAGGAAAACACCACCTGTACTTCCACTCCATCTACTAATCGTCCCAGTCCCCTGAAGTCCCATTTGATAGCCTTCAGGCTTCTCGGCAATTTCATCGCTGCCAGCCTGGACTATCAAAAGAGGATAGTAATCGGAGGGGTGATGTGGAGTCATGGTTAAGTGAGAAGGGGCATGATTTAATTACAATGAGCAACTCAGGTTTTGAAGGACCGTGAAGATAATGTAGGCCCAGGGCTGATAACCTTGAGTGATGTTACAGCTAGAATATGCGGAACTATGTTCAGGAGGAGAGACGACACCGTTGTACCAACCATATTAGTGCTAGAGACGTGTGCACAGAGAAGCTAGACCAATCATAAGTTGTTGTCGGCGCGTGCTGTAGGGAGTAGCCTATATATACTTTGTTAGAATACGCAATAAAGGAGAATGATTATACTCGCATCGAGGTTGCGTCATTACTCCGGGTCCGTCTCCCACTCTGGCAGGGTGAACTATGTTGGGAAGGTTTCTGGCAATGTCCCTGACCCTGGCCCCAGGGAGGCAGGCGACTTCCCTACAGGTAGGGTCAGGCTGACATATAGGGCCCTCTGTTCCCCTGAGAAGGGAGTCGCCTACAAATATTGCCCTTCTTTCTTTCTTAGTGGAGGCAGTCTTGAGGCGCGGAGTCGACTTCCTCACCCTAGGCATCCTCCTGGGTGGACTTTTGACCTCATCCTCACCCACCAGTCTCTCAAGCTCCAAGGCCTCAAATCTGGTGCGTGAGGGCACCTGGGAAGGCAAGGCTGGTAGGGAGAGGGGTTGCCTGTAATGCCGAGCTTCCATTCCTCTTCATCTCCTAGGTCCCCTCCCTCTGCTCAACAGCGACAGGGCAGAGGGTCCACCACTGTTTGGTGCATCTCACCCCGGTACCTTTCCTTCAGGCCTTGCAGGGAGTTGCTCCACCAGTCTATCTCCCGCTCACACTCCCTGATGGCCCTTAACCTCTCCACCTCTTCCTTGAGCTCTGCCACCAGGCTGAGCAGGTCATCCACCTGCTCACACCTCACACACACAGTGTCTCTGCCGCCCTCAGATGGCAGCAACAGGCTCAGGCACTCCCTGCATCCAGAGACCTGAACTGCCGCATTTTTGAGCAGGCACTCTGTCTGGGTGGCCACAGACTTTCTAGAAAGAGCTTTCTGCCTAGTGCAGACCATGGCAGTTTAGCGATAGGTAGACAGCCAGTAGATGAGCTACTCTTCTGAGCAGGGTGGGATGCTCTGCCCTGCCTGAACGCGCCCTGCCTGCCCGAACTGCTGCGCCACGCCCTGACTGACATGCCACACCCTGTTTGCCCGTCCTGTTCACCATGCTCCTGGTTGCTCGAGCTCCCTAGGGGCTGCTTTTAAACGTCTAGGGAGAGGGCATTGCTGGCTCCACCTACACCTTGTCAACCTCCCTTGCGAGGGCTGCTGGGTCCTGGCGGCTCCCTTGGCTGCATCAAGTGGCCTTGATGCCGGAAAAATCCCATCATCCGGGACCTCTCCGGATGACCACGAGCACTGATAGATGATGGAAAGCAGCCCAGCAATAACAACCACCAACTCCATCCACAGGCCCCACAACCACCCTCTCAGTGAAGAACCTTTTCCTAATATCATTGAATCATCGAATCATCCTGGCACCAAGGTCTTGATGACAGGCCTGTAGTTCCCCAGGTCCTCCTTATGACCCTTCTTATAGATGGGCTTCACATTAGCAAGTCTCCAGTCATCCGGGACCTCTCCAGAAGACCACGAGCACTGATAGATGATGGAAAGCAGCCCAGCAAGCACATCCACCAATTGCCTCAGCACCCTCGGGTGGATCCCCTCTGGCCCCATAGACTGGTCACAGTCCAGGTGTTGCAGCAGGTCTATAACTGTTTCCACCTGAACTGTGGGGGGTTTCTTCTGCTCCCCATCCCAGACTTCTAGATCGGGAGGCTGAGTACCCTGAGGATTAGTGGTCTGGCTAGTAAAGATAGATGTAAAGAAGGCATTAAGAACATCAACCTTTTCCTTATCCTCAGTAGTCATGTTCCCCACTGCGTCCAGTAAAGGATGGAGATTCTCCTTGGCCCTCCTCTTCCTGTTAATGCATTTATAAAAACATTTTTTGTTATCCTTAACCATAGTGGCCATGTTGAGCTCATGCTGGGCTTAGGCCTTCCTGATTTTTTCTCTGCATATGCTGTCAACTTCCTTGTACTCTCCATGCATTGCCTGTCCCTTCTTCCACCAGACATAAGTTCTCTTTTTCTCCCAGACACTCTGCAAAAGTTCCCTGTTCAACCACGTCAGTCTTCTTCCCCACCGGCTCATCTTACGGCACACGGGGACAGCCTGCTCCTGCACCTTTAAGGCTTTCTTCTTGAGGAGCATTTGCCTTTCTTGCTTGTCCCTTCTGAAGAGCTTATAGCCATGCATTGCAGCACTCCAGTCATGGGAGTGGTCCCACCACGTTTCAGTGATGGCAACTATTGCATAGTGTGCCTGCCACACAATGTCTTCCAGCTCCTACTGTTTGTTGCCCTTGCTGTGTGTATTAGTGTAGATGTACTTTAGCTGAGCCATTGCCCTCACCCCCAACCCTGGCATTGCTCCCCCAGGCTCATCTCTATCAAGCCCCATTTCATCCCCTTCCTCCTTCATACCTAGTATAAAGCCCTCTCAGCAAGCCCTGCCAGCTCCTGTTCAGGTGAGCATCAACCAACACACCCAAATCCTCTGCACAGCTTTCCCAGAACCCTGCCCCAAGCCTGTAGCTTTGCATGGGGTTGTTGTGACCAAATTTCAGAACCTTTTTCAGTGGCCCTTTCCCTAGAGAGGGATCCTAGCTACTTGGCTTTTTTGCCCTCTTCCTTGCTACTGGCCCTGTTATCCCAGCATCAGAGCAGCCAGGTGACAATGTCTTCACCTGGATGACAGCTAAAATTATTTTGCATCTTCCTCCTCGTGTTCTTGTGATGGCCTTGATGCAGAGCATCCTGCCTCTTCCAGTTCTTCCTCCTGCTCCCTCCTAGGAGAAGCTTCTTTTTCCCTTACTAAATGAGCTGACTTCCATGTCCATTGTTTCTTTTTGAATCACAGAATCATAGAATATCCTGAGTTGGAAGGGACCCACAAGGATCATCGAGTCCAACTCCTGGCTCCATACAGTTAATAGAGGGGCAATAGAGAGGCAACTGATAACAGTAAATGTTGTCTCTCTGGTTCAACCACAGTGCCTGTGGCAGGGGTTGGACTAGCCACAGTGTCTGTTGTGGAAGTTAGATTAGCCACAGTGTCTGTTGTGCTATTATTAGATCCAGAGACCTTCTCTTTAGCTTGACAGTGCTGAATAGTGTTGTGTGGTTTGATAGGCATAGGCCCAGCCCTAGAATGTTGCAGTGATTTGTGCCTCTTTGGAATTGCCAGGGAGATGGTGTAGCAGTTTTGCCCTTCTACGCAGTTGACATCTACCACAACTACTCCCTCACTCCCCCCTTCTCAAAGAAAAAGAGGGGCGAAAATACAGTGGAAAGGGCGCAAGGTTTGAGATAAGTACAGGGAGATCGCTCAACAATTATAATCACAGGCAAAACAGACTCAGCAAAGGGAGATTAATACAATTTATTGCCTATCACTAGTGGACTAGAACAGTGAGAAACTAAATGACTCTTCTTTGACATATGGCAGTTTCTGGATTCTTCTCACAGAGCCCTTCCATAGGTGGCATTCCTTTTTCAACCCTTTTATTAGATTTTCAGGGTTCTGCACTTGTTCAGGGGTTAAATTCCAAAACACTGGAGGTGACCACTGTTCTAGGTGCCTTCCCATATCCTCCCATGCTCCCTGTCACTTATAACTATCCTGCCTCAGGAAAGATCTCTGGGTGGTATTCTTAAATAGTTGTTTTACCTTAAAAAAACACCCTGAAATGCATTCAGGAGACATAGCAATAGGAACCTTCTTGGCTGAACAACCCAAGGATATTCAGAATTCTCAAGAGCTATTTTAACTAGCCTGAAGGATAAGGGGAAGGTCAATAGGAATGGGAAGGGGAGGTATCCTCCATGGACTGCCTCCCTGCAGAGAAAAAGTAAGAAGTGTACTTGTTAATAGTCTCCATGAAATAGTTCCTGAAGTAGGATGATGGTGCTGGTGAGTAAAAATACCAGATTAGGCTCATGGATGGTTTAACATGAGCGAACGTTATGTATATAGCATATGAGCTGATACAACGAAAACCGAACTTAAGCCAGCCCTCAGAGATGATAAACAGCAAGAGAGGGGTTACATAAAAAAGCCTTGCAGTCAAATAAAGGAGCTTTGAGAGCACATGAATCAACATTGTGAATGGCAACTGTTAAATTAATATAATTCTTATAACAAATTATGAACAAACTTGTTCTAATGCACTCTGGTCGGATGTATTCTAATCTTAACACTTCGTGCCCCACGTTGGGTGCCAAAAGGACTCTTGTGGTTTAACCTGGCATACAGCTAAACAACACACAGCTCACTCCCCCTGCCCCAGTGGCATGGAGGAGAGAATCTGGAAAAAATAAAAAATAAATAAAGGTAAAACTTGGGGGTTTAGATAAGCACAGTTTAATAGAAAAGAAAAGTGAAAATAAAAAGAATAAACAAAACAATTGATGCACAATGCAATTGCTCACGACCAGCTGTCCAATGTACAGCCAGTATCTGAGCAACTATAGCCCTCCTAGCCAACTCCCCCCCAGTTTTATTGCTGAGCATGACATCATATGGTATGTAATATTCCTTTGGTCAGTTTGGATCATCTTTCCTGGATGTGTCTCCTCCCGGCTTCCTCTGTGCCCCAGCCTCCTTGCTAGCAGGACTGAGAAGTCCTTGACAGTGCACAGAGAAAGCCCCAGCACAAGAAGGATGTGGACCTGTTAGAGCGAGTCCAGAGGAGGGCTACAAAGATGATCAGAGGGCCGGAGCCCCTGTCCTATGAAGAAAGGTTGAGAAAGCTGGGGATATTCAGCCTGGAGAAGAGAAGGCTCTGGAGAGATCTCATCGCGGCCTTTCAGTATTTAAAGGGGTCTTATACAAAAGATGAAGAAGGACTCTACTCAGGTAGATAATGACAGAACGAGGGGGCATGGTCTTAAACTAAAAGAGGATAGATTTAGACTAGACATTAGGAGGAAATTCTTCACTGTAAGGCTAGTGAGGCACTGGAACAGGTTGCCCAGAGAAGTTGTGGATGCCCCATCCCTAGAAGTGTTCAAGGCCAGGTGGGATGGGACCTTGGCCAACCTGATCTCGTGGGTGGCATCCCTGCCAATGTCAGGAAGGTTGAAGTTAGATGATCTTTAAGGTCCCTTCCAATCCAAGCCATTCTATGATTCTATGATTCTACAGTTCTAGTGAAATCCTGCTCAGCAACAACTAAAACATCGGTGTTTATCAACATTATTTTCTTCCTAAATCCAAAACATGGCACCATACCAGCTATTTTGAAGAAAATTAACTCTATCCCAGCAGAAACCAGGACACTTATTAAAGAAACAGATTTGAACTATGACCTGAAAGCCATATCTCCATTTACTTTAAACCAGAACTAGTGTGGGTGGAGCAAATAAGGACAACAGTGATAAATGCAAGACGTGCAATAATATTTTCCATTTTTAATCTTAATGTATGTGATGTCTATGCAGTTACTGAAAAATAAATAAGTAATAGTAAAGGGAATGCAATCAACAGCAAGTAATAAAAACCATGTGATAGAAAACTGGGGAAATCTAGCCTGTAGACAAAAAGTGATTTGCCATAGTTTTTGCATATACTTGATATACCTAATTGGCAAAATCATGTCCTTATGTCCCGGTTTCAGCTAGGATAGAGTTAATTTTCCTCCTAGTAGCTGGTAGGGTGCTATGTTTTGGATTTAGGATGAGAAGAATGTTGATAACACAGTGATGTTTTAATTGTTGCAGAGCAGTGCCTACACTAAGCCAAGGACTTTTCAGCTTCTTGCTCTGTCCTGCCAGCGGGCAGGCTGGGGGTGCAGCAGGAGCTGGGAGGGGACAGACCCAGGACAGCTGACCCCAACTGGCCAAAGGGGTATTCCATCCCATCTGACGTCATGCTCAACAATATATAGGGGTGGCTCGCGGGGGTGGGGGGGGGCAGCTGCTCAGGGATAGGCTGGGCATCGGTCAGTGGCTGGTGAGCAATTGCATTGTGCATCACTTGTTTCTACACATTATAAGTAGTAGTACTATTATCATTATTATTATTATTTTAGTCAATTGCTTCTTTACTGTCTGATCTGCTCCACCCTTTCAGAAGAGGAAAGATGCCAAGGAGTGTGAAATTTCCACCTGATTCCTAGAGTCCACATTAGCCCTTGCAATATTTCTGACATAAAGTGATTTCCTTGATCAGAGTCGATATTTTCAACAGTTTCACACCTGGGAGTTATTTGTTCTAAAATTACTTTAGTTACTACATTCACAGTATCAGATACTGAATGGCATGCTTCCAACCACCCTGACAAATGATCGGCCAAGACTAATAAGTATTTAAATCTACCTACTCTAAGGAGTTCTGTAAAATCTACCTATACATTTTGGAAGCATTGAATTCCTGGTTCTCACCTCCCTTTGGGCTGACTGCGGATAATTTTCCTATTTACCTTTTGACATACTACACAACTCCTGCATACTTGTTCAGCCAGAGTATATATATTCCTACACATACATATTTCTATAGCACAGCGCCACACGTTGCTTGAACTCCCCAATGACCCTCTTGATGTAAAACAGTTACTATTTGCCTCATGAGCACTTCATTCAGCATTTCTCTCCCCTCAGGGAGTATCTGTTTTCCTTTGGACTTCATGACTCCTAATTCCTTGAAAAGCTCCTTCTCTTAAAACTTTTTACTTTTTAGTTTTGGGTAGGGGTATCTCAACAGTTCCCTGAATCCGCTCTAGAATAAATCACTAGATGCCCTAAATACTTGACTTCTCTTTCTACGAATTTTAATTAATTTTCCAATAGATTCAAGCCCTGTTTTCCCAGAAAGTCGAATAGCTTGTTAGTGGCTTCCTTCACAACTGTTTTCTCCTGTCCTGACAATAAAAGATCATCCACATATTGTAACAGTAACACCTCCTCGGGAGGTTGGAATTGGTCCAAAATTTGTTGTAGACCTTGCCCAAATAAATTGGTGGCCCTGTAAACCCCTGAGGTAAAATTATCCATCTGTATTGTTGCTTCCATCCCATTTCAGGGTCTTTCCACTCAAAGGCAAATATATCTTTGCTCCTAGGGTCTGAGAGCACCCCATTAATAACACCGTTATTCCAGTCTAACAATTTACTATTTGAATGCCCAATTTAATTATCAAATCCTTTCCCAACAAGTTAGTCCCTGCCTGAGGTGCATGCAATAATTGTCCAGTGATCATTCTATCCCTAGTCTCAGCTTGGTGACCCAAAAAGTGGCACTGTTATCCCAGTCCCTTCTACCCCATCACATTTAGGGTTTCATTAGTTGATTTAAGCCTTCATACTGAACAGGCCAGTAATGACCTAGCTGCCCTAGTGTATTGGGTTCACATGGCAAGGTTCTGGGGGGGCTGCAGTGGTAGCCCCTGTGAGAAGAATCCAGCAGCTGCCCCATGTTAGATAAGGGCCAGTTTCAGCCAGCTCCAAAGGGACCCACCGCTGCCCAGAGCCAAGCCATGAGCAACGCAGTTTGTGCCTCTGTGAGAGCACATCCAAGAAAAGGAAAAGAACTGCTGCACAACAGCAGCTGGGAGAGTGAGGAGTGAGAAACCTCCCTGCAGACACCAAGGTCAGTGCAGAGGAGGGGGAGTGCAGTGCAGAGGTGCTCCAGGTGCTGGAGCTGAA